>JAQFZQ010000015.1:0-76209 GCA_034696005.1 Glomeris marginata | reverse complement strand
TGAATTAAAATTTTGCATTATGGCAGCATGGAATTTGTTAATAAAAAACGGCCACTACTTTCCGGATAGCCTACGTATATACCATTGAAAACTCGAGCTATATTTGCATAACTGTTCAATTTTGGCTTGAATCAACATCATCAAATTTATGAATACTATAGTACTTTTGATTATAAAAACAATTTTGGCGCATCAATGTTGGAAAATTGTTCACTAAAAAAATCCGTTTCTAAAGGCAATACCCGCATGTTAAATAACTTTCAATCTGGTCCTTCAAGTTAATTCCACTCATAATGCAATTGCCACTTGTGCTTGGAATAAACTACCTACTAATTCCCAGGACTCAGCTTTACAGGGTGGCCAAAATGTATGAGCCCCTGAAATATATTTTAAAACTGAGAGCTCGACAATTGTGCCATGATCACAAGTGAATATAGGAAGTGATATCATATCGAACGTGACCTTGCATGCCACCTTCAAGGTCGTTGAGATTGCAGTTTATAAACCGTCGCAGTTACAAGCATCACAGTTTCATCGTTTGTGAATTATAAAAGTAATCAATTTAAGATTTATCTTGTTATATTTGGTGTAATTTCTGGATTCGTTTGCTCGCAAATTACACGTAGGTAATATGGATCCCAATCATATTTTACTACTTACTAGCTTATCTGTTTTTTTGGTGTTTTGCCCCTTGCAATTCTTGGTTTGAATCGTCGCTAATTGGAAGTGTTCGCTGGAGAGAAAGCAATCTACTGGAGTTTTCCTTCCGCAATTACTGACGTTATTAGTGTAAATGGTGTTATTTTATCACAGAACCGAATAAGTGCTCTTTGAAGCTTAGTTTTCAGAGTTAGGTGTACAACAGAATTTGGCTTCTCACTTCAAATAAAAAAAAAATGAAGGGGGAAAAAAACAGGGATGTTCACAGCATTTGGGCGGGTTTGTTTTATTAGGCTTCCTGCAGTTGGTATATTAATATATGCACAACGTTTTAAGGGACAAAAAAAAGTTATATCCCCTCTCTTGCAATTTCATCAGTGACAAAACCAGACAAACAGCCGATTTCGCATTTCAAATTGGCTCCGGCGACGCTTAAAATATTCATCCCAGTTTTGACAGTCTTTGCAATCTTTGAAAGCTTTCCTAGCGTTAAGGCCACACCCCTTGAAGAGGAAAAGGGGATGACACACTTTAAATGAGATAGTGTCATATGATGTTGGCATAAATTCGAGTGAAATACAAATTGCAACTCCAAACTTTCAACGCATGCATCGCACATATGCGCACTCAAAGAAAATAAATACTATATATATTGTATAATTGAAACGGCTGCACCTATTGAAATTTTCTGCATTAAGTTCCAACGTCATTTACTTCCTACATATGTATGTATTTGCATGTTATACCTAAGATTTGTCGAATGATATGCAAGTTTATAGATCAACTCGTATTAGTCAAATTATAATTATGTTGCCATGGTGTAGTTAATTATATGACTTCAATAGTAATACAATATTCATTAAGTACATGCTTAACTACGTGGAATCATGCTCGTACAACCATTGTAAAATATGCAATTACTGATAAAATGTTTTCCAGAAAGAAAAAAAATGTTCTCCTGAAAAACATAATGTGCCCTGAAAAATGCAAAATGCTCACAAAGCCTTGTATATTTTACATTTACTCATATGGAGCTAAACATATATCTGCTTAGATGTATTATTTACTGCATGTAGTACTCAGAAACGTTATCAATATCAAAGACATATAAAGCACATTCCCAGCAGGTATAAGTTTGTAATTTTGGAAGACCCAGATGGTGTTAGCGGAATAATTTCTTAGATTGTATAAAGGGGCAAATTGGGCCATTATAATTGAACAGCGTTTACAACAGGTTGTATATGTACATTGGATTACGGAAACGCATATTATTTTGGAAATTCAATTAAGAGGAAGCAGTAGCCCTGAACAAATGACAAGCTGACAAATGAATACGATGTTAGCCAAACTTTATCGCATGGCATGCATGGTCTACCGATTGCTATATTATCCCTGCTGATCACCCAGCATCCTCATTAAAAGCACCATCACCCGAGCTCCATAAATATTATCCTTTATAGGTATCAATTCACAAATATAATAGTGCCCTCCCCTGATTTGTATTTATCATTAATGGATGCATGAACTATTTGATTAGTAAGATGTGAACTTAAGTCCAACCATATAACAAATAAAACCAAACTAATAATAAAACATATTACTGTCAGCTGAACAACTTACATATGTGTCCTATATTATAAACACGAGAAAAAAGAATACATTTGCAACAGTAACTTGAACAACGCATAAAAGTACAGGATTAATTAATAGTGTGTATCCAGACACGCCTTCCCTGCATTATAAATGGGTTGTCATCCTTTTTGAGTGATAAAAAGTTTTTAGCTTAACATTAATTATAAGGGGAAAAATTGTATAAAATTGTCATGGGCTGAATATTAAGTTAGCATCCAAAAATTAATTTTGCAAGATGTGTATAGAATATTAATATTTTGTGCATATCCTATAGCTAAACACATTATGTATACAGGAATTTTTCTTATCTCGATATGAACAACAATGTAGTAATAAAAAAACAGCTGGATATTAAAAAGTCTGCATTTTGCCCTACCGTGATAGTGGAGTAGTCTTTTCAGCCATGATGCTGTTAGTCAATTATACCAAGACTGGATCATACTGATGCTTTTCTGCAATTCACACGTGACCTCCTATTCTGCAAACTGTAAGGAAAAAAAATAAGTAAAATTAGGGCTAATATTTCCAAATGTGAACTCAATTTCCGATAAAATTATTCCAAATTATTATGAACTAATTAATGGTGCTTATTGCCTCTAAACACTCGTAGCCTATGCAAATATTTCTAAGAAGTTATACATTTAGCAATTTGTTCACAAATAGTGTTTCATTAATATGACGTTTCATTTTAAGGGCAGAATGTTGTTACAAAGATATTCCATTATAAGTGACATAACATACGTTTTAGGGAGATTCTACTATGTATATCTCTTTATAATATTATACATGTATTTCTGCAAAGACCTGCACAAGTATAAATTTAAGCAGTTAAACAGTTATGTGAGGAACGGGGTTAGTAAAATCTGCTGACCTTTTATTCGCGCTGCTTTATACAGATTGGCAAATGATTGACATAGCAATATGGATTGAGGGAAAAATTCAAAATGATCATCGTCTTCACGCAACCAGAGTATAGGTTCAAAACCATTAGTGGAAGTTTTTTTCGATTTTGGAGTTAAAGTGTCACGATGGAGGAGGGTAGAACTCGCATTATACCGAGAAGAGCGTCATCTTGAGAGGGGAAACCAATAAAAAAAAGAGTGGTTGGGGGCAAATGATGAACGCAGAGATTGAGAGCTTTGAAACACTGCAAGATTTTCCTGCTCCATGATTCGCACACGTGGAAAAACCACACAGAAAATTAGTCACGTGCTGTGGAAATACCTTATTCCCACAAGCCAAATCCGACCATTATTTTCAACATATTCACATGTGCATAACAACCAACCACAGTCCTCATTAGTAGTCTTCAATCCCTTTTTTGTATGATACACATTGGACTACAGCCAATATAATTCCTGTTGTGTTGCTATCGTTTTTTCTTACTATTTTTATGTACAGTGTATGTTATTAAATTTTGTAGCCAGAATATACATTATTAGAATTGTCAATAAATTCCAAAACACATGTATAGGAAAATTCCAAGAAAATGAAAACGTTTCACAGAAGTAGATTTAGTATGAAGAAATATTTGCTGCAATTTCTTTTGGAAAAGGAATTGAGTTGTTGTTAATTCATCTGTATAACTGTATTTTCTCGGTTTTCTTTGGTGGAGAATCAATAGCAATCATATGAAGAATTATATAGAAAAATGTGTTAATTTGTAGTTGAAATCGGAAATAATTTCATTTGTGATAAACCAAGCTCGATAATCCCATCATGCAACTTGCGTTATTAATGCTAGCACGGATATTTGTACACAATTCCCTCTCTGTTATCTTATATTGAAGGCATGAAAAATTATCTGCATTTCTTGAACTAATAATATTATCGCTCATATACGAATCACTGAATAATAATAAAAGATGGTGTAAAGATTTGCGCGCGACTTGGCATCATCTTCATTCTTTTCTTATATTTCCTTCCTCTTATTCCATATACCTTCTTCCTTCCTTCCTTCCTTCCTTCCTCCGTTTGCTGATATTCCGAGCAGGTTTCGTCGAAAAATTATTGATCTAGAGCAAGGTCTGCCTGCACCTTCAGTTTTGCCGACATGAAATAGAAGCGTGTTAAAAAGAACAAGTCTCAGACAAGTATTGAATCAATGAACTCCATTATGGAAAAGCCGCATGAAGACATGTGTCAATCTCTGTAGCAACTTCCATAATCCGGTATTTTACAATAAATTTAAAAATCGAGGCCAAGCTATTAAAAAATTTCAAGTCATTGAATTAAATACATGATTATGTATGTTTTGGAAATAATCTGAAATCATGGTTTGATAGAACAAAATTCCGATTCCCAAATCCAAACCTATTATTTTTTCCCTCAATATATTAAAATATGCAAACATTTTCTGCCTTGATCTCACATTCACGAAACAAGTACTTTTGCCCCATTTCACATTGCATTATATAAAATTCTTGACGCTTCCTATATAGTTTACATTTCATTACTGCCCACTAAAATGCCTCTTTTTAACCTGCATGTGTGCATGATACTTTTTCAAACAGCCACATGCTATAAAATCTACAAATGCAGACTGACAAGAATATAGTTAGAGATTGTGATGCCCTGGCATTACACAAAAATGTAGTGTCATGGCGCTGGCTTCACAATTTTCAGCCAATGGCAGCCATTGCAGCAGCCCCACATTTTTGTCAGCTACATTGTCGTTGATTGCCGATATCTTCGAACTGAAAATGCTCATATCTCTTGAAAAATGATATAAAAACCTTCAAACTATCAGGGAATGCAGAAATGTAGTACAGAAATCGGTTGCAGGTGCGCAGGCTATGACATGCAATGACGGCCAAACACCCCTTCAAAACTGGTTCTTGGCACCGTCCAGGCTCAATCTTTCTTTGAAAGGACAGTAGATATCTTGAAGCAACAAGCAAATTATTCATTTTGACCACTAGCTTGCTTGCCATGAACAAGTAGCTAAAATGGAACTTAACTTCAATTATTTGGGTGTGAGAGCTGTTTCTGAAAAGAATGAGGTCCTGGGAGGGAAAGCGAAAGAGTGCAAATGACGATACGCCCCACAACAGCCAATCCAATCTAAGCAAGCAACATCTTTCCGAAACAGTCACATTCCTTTTGTGCGAGATTGAATTTAGGTAGAGGACGAAGCGCTGTCAGCGTAAACAAGACCCAATCGAAATCATCTGACATCTTTCAATACCGTGGCATCTTCCACATTTTTCACTAGCAGCTTTCTACCAATGTCACACCCAGGCATTGCAAGGAATGGGGTGGCTGGCCAGTCTTCCTGTATATGGAAGCTAGATGGTACCAAGGGAGAAAGGGCCATCAGGACATATACAGGCATATCGTGATGGGAAGGAAAATGAAAGAGGCACACAGACTGATGTCAGAAGTCGCAAAACAGAAAAATTAACTGAAATTGGCTTCATCCAGGACAAAAGCAACTCTGAAATTGTACCGTAATTGAATTTCGATATTAAGCAGCTTTTCAACAATTAAATCCCCAGTCTTTTCCATCAAATTAATCAATGCTCTCAAAACCCATTCAATTACTGGGTGCTTAATCAATTAGCTTACCTCCAAGACAAAGTACAGTCACATGTACCAGGTGATTTGTACTATGCGAGCAAAATTCATTGTTGCTACTGCTAATTTCGATCAATAAATTAGTTTTACATCAAATATACATAGCAAATTGCATATTTCATGATGTAATAGCGCCCAATCTATAAATAATAGTGGTTAGTAGCTAAGGTGTTAACTGGGAAGATAATGTTCATTTAGCCGATCTCTATTAAACTTTAATATAACCACACTGCCTAAGCAGCTTCAACCAATTCAAAATGGCGGTTTTCTTGAGATAACTCAAAGTTATTCATTGGAAATGCATAATGTCCTGAAGTGGATAATGGCCTCCACTTGCAACTATTAATTCCCCAGACCTTGGGAATAATGTTGATCATGCCCATAGGAAAACTCTAATTGCTTTCCAATGTTTTGCACTTGATTTACTGGACATCTGCTGTCCAAACTTAGAAGCAGTAGCAAGTGAAGTTTGAACACCATGAGAAACTACATAGTTGCTTCACAATCACAAACAGTTGATATAATCGTCGATTGTATACCACTCATCAATATTTTTCGGAAAATATTGTCTAAACATTGAACTGAAATACTATAGGATCTTGTTCATCTGCAAAATTAAATATTGGGGTGACTAAGTTAACGTGGTGTAAGCAGGAAAATGGTCCCTTGTATTTGATAGCAGCTATGCATATGAACACTTTCTTTAAAAAAGCTGATTTATTACCAAAGGCGATAACCATATTTAAAAACCTAGTGCTTATAAACTTCATCTTTTATCAATGCAATGTCATGAAGACAATGATCTTTTGTTTGGTCTGATACATCATTTGGATACACAATGGGTGGTTTATGTACATTATATCCTAAGGGAAAACTTGTTGCCATTCATTTTATATACAAACGATAATTATTCGTTACAGTTCATTTACATGAAACTCTATGAATTTACACCAACGTTCTTCTGTATACATATTTTTAAAATGCCTGAAGAGTATTTGAAATGTGATTATAAATTGCAACAGCATGGGCAGTTATAGTAAATTACAATAATCTGTTAACATTTATTCACATCAATGCGATTACAAATTCTGACTTTGTGTTTGGCAAAGAGTTTATTACCCAATCGAAACACACGGAAGTCATTTGTCTGCAAACAGCTACACGATGCAATATTGCATAAACATGAGGTTACATATCCCACAAGGTAACTGTCCACTATGGTAAATATCTACTTGAACAAACACAGTTCAAGCGTGATGAACGTCATGTCCTTCAATTCAATCCCTGGGGCGATTGAAAGCAATATTATTGATTGGAACATGCGAGAAAATTTGGCCATTCGAGCAGCTGCACTCTTTGATACACATGTTTACATATGGAGTACTTGGCCAGGCCACGTTGTCATCGCACTGCTACGTCACAACCTGCGAGGTGCATGTTGCAAGTTATGCCCCATGCACACAATTCAATTGATCTGTCATCGAAGATGGATGACCATCGCAGCCCAAAAGCAGCGCCATCTTCACCACTCTAACCATATTGCACTTTGCACTACTTTGATCACAAATTTCCCAAAAACATTATCAGATTAATATATACAGGTGTGTGATAAATCAAAACTGATCCAGTCATGTTCGCATGCGCATTTATCCTATAATTGTTGATCCTCATTTCAAGATACTGGATATTGAAAGCCATTTTGAATTTTACATTTCCAAACAATTAATTAAAATTGCGCTTTTCATTAATTTTATGCGTTCAAACTTAATGGAAATTTATACTGTATAAAACTATATGTATTTCAAACTTTTATCAATTTTTCACAACTTCATTTTAATTAATGGGTGTTCTGCAAAATAATGAAAATTATAATTATTGCAAATCTATAATACGCGTTATTGTGAATTTGTTCAGACAGTGGATATAATGATTAACGTCACCAATTAATTCAGGCATGTTGTACTATTTTATTAATAGTATATGAACTAGATTTTAATGAAAGAAATGCACTATATATACGTGTATACTGGTATACATATGGAAACATTAATTTTTATGATGTGCAATTCTCACCGGAAACCACATTTCAGTGCATGAACCACGAAAGCACCATGTGTATATTACCAAAAATGTAAAATTTAAAGCTTCTGTAGACAAAATATAATGCAATTATTATTCATAGCTTCATTAAAAACGTGACCGGAATTGCCAGTCTTGTCGCACGTCTAACAGACTACACAAAAACATGAATGCAACAGCACATAATACCATTAAAATGATTTGCCCTTTGCAAAACAACAAACTTGATTGCTTATTAATATATGCTCAAATGTACAACGTTTATTAGTTGTATTTATGTGCATGACAAAGACAAATAAAAGCTTATAACTTGTATAAAAAATATAATTGAAGCTGTTTGTGATGACATTAAATTTCAGAATAAAATATTCAGCTTGCCTAAACACTGTTTTCAAATTATTTCTATAGCATCTCAAATATAAATTTACTGCTATATCCTCACTGCTAGAGGTCAGTAATGTGATCGATCATATATGTAATTCAATCACATAGTACACTGTAGTTTTTCATCAGTCAATACAGTAGTGGGCACCAAAGTTGAGACTATGGCAGGCAGGTCTACGATGTAGTGTACTCTCCAAACAGGGTACCACCTGGCTGGAGGTTGAACCCCGTCCAGAAATTATGTGATTATATAGAATACCACTCCCAGAATTTGCAGTCACAATGAGTGACGTCACTCAATGATAAATTCCCCATCGTATGCAAATACATAATCACATAATTGCCTTGACTGGGTTCAACCTCCAGCCAGGTGGTACCCTGTTTGGAGAGTACACTACATCGTAGACCTGCCTCCCACAGTCTCAACTTTGGTGCCCACTACTGTAGGTTAGGAGAAATTGAAATGTTCCTTGTAAAGTTGGACTGATGACACCTGAATATGATAGTATTGCATCTACATTTTTGCGTTTAGCATCAATTAAAAATAAATGTATACTTTTCATCATGAATATCTTTATATAACAACACATTGCTATATGTAAATCTGCAAATATATAAATGCATTTTGAATTTGGGATTATAAATTTCCAATTTAGTAGGAAATCTTTTGTTCTGCATTTATTCGCATCTCCGAAAGTTCGCAAGTCGTAAGCTCCGTAAGTAGGAGTATAGTGCCTGTATATAGCATTTCAGGTTATTGTGTGCTACTTTTTATGTTATCAAACACGAGAATAAATGTGACTCATTAAAGGTTATTTGAAACGGATAAGAAATTCAGCAGGGTTATTCGCGGATGCATTGGTACGCAAATGAAGCAGACTATGGAGTTGAGATAATATTTTTTATGTGGGTACCCACCCCCCTTCTCCTTTCCTATCCCCTTTATGCCACATTGAATGTCATTATCTTTTGCGCCTAAAATATCGCCCCACTCAACTCGGTTTTCAACGAGAAACGCATTGTGGCAATTTTTATAGGAGCTCCGCGGTAGAAACTACTTACTATAAGTCTCCTATATAATACATTTTCGTCACAGCCATGAGATATTATTATTACAGAATCATGTGCACTGTACGCTCACATGCATGCAGATAGTCTTTGCTCGATATGTTTCAGCTTTTAAAGATATTTTCCATCGATGTGGGTGGGGGGTGAAAATGAAGTTTTTATTCTTCCGTGAGTGAATCTCGAGCACCTTTTGCGCTAAGCTTCAGCTTACGAACAAGTTTTCTTCGCCATTTTTACGAGCACTAAAAGAACAGTTTATCGCACTCCGGAAGATTTTCCCTGAAAATATTTGTGAGAAAGACATTATAGGAAATAAATCAATCTTGCATCGAAGTGAAATAAAAAAGTTCGCATTGCCAGCTTTATTAGAGCATTATTCGGGTTTGGAGCTCCGTTAAGTGCGATCTTTACAGTTTTTGTTATAAATAAATTTAATTCTCTTCAACAATGGGCTCAACTTTCCCAATTGTGTTTGTACAGTGCTTATAAGGAACCATTCAGAAATAATGACAAACATTGCCTATTTTGGCACCACATGTACAATTCACCTTAATATCCAACTTCATAATACCATTATCATGTCTAGTAGTTTTGATGTGAAACATCTTTATTGGGGGTAAAATCCTGAAGAAACCAAGCCACATGCAAAACGACACGCCCCTTTCCTATACCATAACACTGCGTTTCCGTCTTAACTTCCGTTTCATGCAGCTCCTTTCGCAATCGCATTCGTTCACAACGCGTTCAATTTAATTTGTTGTTAAGAACCATTTGCATGATTTTTACTATACTGTCTATGTAAACAATAATTGGTTATAACAAATAGTTTTCTTGCTCTGAAGATAAATGGACACATGATTGCGAACCGATAGAAATACATATTTCTTCCATTGAATTGTTTTTAGCTTAAGTGGAAAGAATTTGTAAGAAATGTCACTTGTTTATACCTTTCCAGAGATTTTGAAACTATATCAACACTATCCCATCATCTTTATCTATATTCAAAAATTCCCTGTGGGTTTGAAACAGCCTTAAAATTCCCATATGCAGTGTACAATATTTCACTATAAAATCAATGCAGGAAAACTATATAGGGGTAAAAAAACAATCCATATCAAAAGGGTGTTGTGTGGGTGGGGGAGGAGGGAACTTGCTAGGTAATCTTGAACCATATGGCAAACAGAGGCAATTGTACTGATCATAGCCAAATCCTTGAAGATAGAAACCGCGAAGGAATTGCTGGAGATTGCAATAACTTTAAGCAAAGAGGGAGGGTTATATAGCTTATAAGTTATACATTTCACAAATAATGGAGGTTTGTTGCCAGGTGGGGATTTTTTGGGAAATGGAGGAAAATTGACTCAGGATAAGATTTGCAAGAAGTATAGAGGTGCTCACCCAGAAGAGAAATTGCACAGCTCGGGGCACAGATCGATGGTTGGAGCCACATTCACATTCACCCCCTACACTCGTGCATGCTATTCCAGATGCCAAGACCACAGAGATGAACCTGCGACACGGCCTGCTCATAAATTGAGACCATTCATCGGATTCAATGTTGTAACGGACGCCCAGTTATATTCCTTTCCTCCAACGTGCAGCAGCCCCATTCTCCTAAATTCCTAATAGCAGTTTCGTCATGCCAATGCTAAATACTGCATCACAAAGGCCTCCCTTTCCCTCCATTGTTGCTGCATATGCTTACCAAGTCGAAATGACGCAATTTATAATAGATAAGTAACTTGCATGCATGCAGTCAAGGTTATATTGCAAAAATCCGGATTCGTGAGACTTTATATATGAGTAACAAATTTCCTCGAATAGATATAATACAAAATGTTGGGCAACAGCAGGCTCTTAATTAGCTCAATTATAGATGGCCCCTGTCATGTAATATGTTGCAAGAACTATAACCGTCCCATAATATTTAAAAACTCGAGTGTTTACCCAACTTCCACCAGTATCTGAGAAAGTGCTGCCATAAGGAAATTCAATTGCTCAGAATTTCACGAAACTCATTTAAAGTCTTGTATTCTAAATGTTGTAAGGGAAGTTAGAGTAAAGGTATATGTTGCATTAAATTTAAAAAATGTCTTGTGAAAGGAGAAATGGAACACTCAAAGCACATGCATAAAAAAATGCAGATTTCTTAATGAGAAAAACAGTTTACCTATCAAATCCTCGCATAATTTCAGTTGCGCAATCGCAGTTTTTTGTATCTGTTTTTCGTGTAACATTATTACAAATGTATTTTTTAAATTGAAACGAGGAGCCGAGTTGCATTCAAAACATTTGTCATGTGCATGCAATATTCAGGCGGTTTCTTTTGAAGCGAATTTCATCAACAATCGACCGTTCGTTTTTTCTTCCCTTTCATTTTTGAGCCTCGCATTAAAAATAATCCGGTACATTGCATTTATGCAGGACAAGATAAAGGTATAGACGTTTTATTTTCGTTCGCATTTACGTGTGTTCATTAATTATGAATGTGCCGGAAAACGTCGACGAGGCATCACAATTAAATCCCATAGAGCATTGTGACCACAAGCACCCTACTGAGAACATTATGCTCGTTAGTGAATAACAATTAATGACATTTCCCTGAACAATAACCCACTGAAGCGCTCAGGGATACACATTTACCTGCAAAATAATAATGCATCTTTTGCTTTTACAATCCAGCGAACACAAGGTAAAAACTTTAAAATTCTTAAAACGCGAGCTGCTCTTTATCGATTTCTTCAGATCTCTTGTTTTGCTTTTTGAAGATCCTTCAAGATGGCGTCGTAATTGGATTTTTTTGTCACGGTGACGTCAATAAACGTGCGTTTTGGACAGGCGAATTACGAAACCAGCATAAGCAAGGAAAATCTATATTTGCATTACATTGTCGGAATGAAAACAGGGTCCGGGTTGAAATATATATTACACAAGTATTGGTATTTTTAGTGCAATCCCAGGAATTTTTCGCAATTTCATTCATTAAATGCCTGCAGATGTTGACATATTCTGGAAATAACATGCGCAATTGTGACTTCACATGTTCAGCCAAATGTAACAAAAATTATCAAGTTCTTGACATTGCTCAATATCATTGACAAATGCCTTTTTTTAAAAGACTCAATTTTTTAAAATGTTACCATTTATCCAATAATAGGTGGAAACAACTGACAATGACACATTTTCCTGTGTGCATTCAGTACAACAATAAATTTAATTAGTAATGCAAAATGTTAAATTATTAATGTCATACACGTTTGGTAATTGAATCCATGCGATTAGAAAACCTTGGCAAATTTATGGGTTATTACAGAAAACTTTGAAATTTCAAAACACTGATATTACAAAAATCCCTTCAATTTGTTATTATGTTTACTGGAGGTTATTAAATTATCACGTGACGCAGCAATCCAAATGTATGTTTGGATCAATCAATCAATGACGTGTCAGTGACGTTGTGGCACACTAAATTATTAAATTTGTACACGTACCCCCCGTAGAAAATTAGCTCAGTATGGGTTAATATCCGATCGTTAATATTCATTTGGCCGATCCAGGTTCATGATTACATCGCAGATTATACAAATTAATTAATTCATATCGGAAACGCATCAGCGCCATTACACACATTCTCGCAATAATATTAATGTTACTGACTGCATAATCTTGCGCAAACATCCGTCCTTACAAGAAAACCAATCGATGATTTTTCCCCCAACTTAATTCCACCCTTAAGTTAAACGTGTCTGATAATTTCCTACAATCTGAATCCCTTTGGTGCCATTTGTGGCTAGCTATCTCAGTGTAAAAGAAAATAAATGACATTTCAACAAAACCATGCAAACAAGTTAATTAAACACACACAATTTTCCTTACAGGTTATAAATAACAAATCACCAACATATGCAAATAAAGCTATACGAAATAATACTGTACATACCACTAGCAAAGTTAACTTTCATTGTACCACTTGATTGTACTGTGCGTTCCACGAGTGATTGCTGTGGAGAGAGCCCCGTCCCCGAACTGACTACTGGTTTTTGGGGGGTTTGGGTATTTGATCGAGGCTTGCAAACGCACGTTCACCTTTACCCAGTGACGTCATGCTTCGGCATGCACCTGCAAGACTCAAATACCCAAACCCCCTAAACACCAGTAGTCAGGTCGAGGCAGGGCCCTCTCCACAGCAATCACTCATGGACACTCTTAAAAATCAAAAATTTTTAAAGGTGAACTGACAAGGTTTTGCAACATACCCTGAAAAAATAAAAAAAAATAGCATTTGATTGCCGCTAATATAGGACACTGTGACACCAGCGTGGTGACACCGTCCTTCCATGACGCCCTCTTTAACTACTCGTAACTTTTTAAACGAATTTTTAAAAATGTTTTGTATGCGCCAATAGTTTTATTGGCATCAATTTTATAGAATTACACACTTTCCAGGGTATGTTACAAAACCTTGTCAGTTCACCTTTAAGCCAATTCTCACTGTCGACCATTGAAGTTAACCAAATCAATAATATTAATTGAATATATCAGCTAAAATACAGTTGTGCAACAACTTTTAAGGTAAACTCAACGCGCATGCATAGAACTGCATAATATCGATAATATACAAAGTAAATACTGTAATAAATTGTATTAATAATGCGGATATCAAATTAAATTTTCATTTCCTCTAGGATAAATATAACTTTCTTAAAAAGGTAATATTCAACTAATATTGAGTGTTCCCTCAAGTTCTGTCATTGGTTCTAAGCCGAAAAGGTCGTTTATATGCATATACATATATACTGTACATTTGTGTCAATTTATTTGATACAACAAGGAATGAATATGGCGTCTTTTACTTTGTTTGACAGGTAAGCGGAAACATAACCAACACGGGACACAGCATCATCTTCACGGTTGACAACACGACGAGGCAACACGTGAACATCTCCGGTGGACCATTATCTTACAAGTATCAGTTCGAGGAGATTCACGTGCATTATGGCATTAAGGACGACGTGGGATCCGAACACACAATTGGAAACACCTCTTTTCCGGCTGAGGTGAGATTTAAGCATTTTTCCCTAGCAAAAAATACTGAAGCGAAATGAGTCAGACTTAAGCAGAAAATGCGATTGTTCTTGCTAGGGTGCACACATTTCAGGCTCCAAATCAGCTGCCTAGCATACAAACATGTTAATTTCCCTATACATAAGTACTAGCAGACAGGACGTGTGTTATGAAACAATATGACTGCATTTAAAATAAAACCGGATTCATGATTTTAGGAATTTTTGATTTATACTACTATACAGGGTGAACATAAAGTCTGGAAACATTGCTAATATCTTTTGAACGGTGATAGATGGGGGAATGGTGATGTGGTGGTTGAATAGGATGTAATACTGTCCCGAATGAATGGTGCATTCGAAATTGTCGTACGACCTTTCATTCAAGGTCACTGGTGTTCTAACTTTTCAAGTGTTCAAGATAGTGCACAATTTCGAATTAGGAGCTGGAAGAGCCCATCCGATTTAGTTAATAAAAATTATTTCCAGAATGTTTGGTGCATTCATATACTGTAGAAAAGTTTTTGAAATGATAAATGTTGTGCATTGCAGTGAAACCAACACGTGAAAATTCCCCTATCTATCACATTTCAAAAGATATTAGCAATGTTTCCAGATTTTATGTTCACCCTGTATATAAGTTATATGATTAAACAATCTCACATAATGTGATCTGCTAAACCAGTTTATAACAATTACATGGAAGGTATTTACAAATCATGATTGTAGTTGAATGCAGTCAATTCGCTTCTCACAATTCCAAAATTCAAATTTATTCCGTCTGTACATTTTTCCACAAATAATATGCTGCTACATTTGGGAATTTCCTTTTTTCGATATAATTTAAGATAAAAGGGCTTGAAGTTTGTCGTTGCGTGTTCACAAAATTACATAAATAGCTGTTGGCCTCAATTGACGACTTGGGTATTTGGCACCGAAAAGTCACATGCGTAATATATTACTGAATAAGTTGGAGAAAGCTGGTGCGATTGTTGATTTATAAAATAAAAATCCAAGCCGCTGGGGAGTTAAAGTCTTGGAGAAAAATCCATGCGGCGGAATAATACTATACAAACAGCAACTTTAGCAGCTAGAGCGTTGATCAATATTTTCCCTGAAGGTGCAGCAACGAGATGAGACAGAGAATATAAAAAATAACCCTCCAAAAGTGGGTGGAATAAAAACAGGACCAAGTAAAACTTCAATACAAACAATGGCCCAATGCGAATTACGAAAGAATTCCTGCACCATTGTCGACAAAATTGCCTAATCCTTATATAAAGCTGCATCATCCCAATATACTCTCAAATTAGATCCAGGAATCCTATATGTTCGGCATTTGGAATTTTTTTCCCTCTACAAGAATCGGAAATTACAGAGAAGACTACACACACAGTGGGAGGGACATGAAAAAACCTCATTCATGACGAGAGCAATTCAATTTGCCACTGTGAACATGAAGCACTATAAAAAATGAAACCAAAATTGCATTCAGGGAGAAATTATTAGGACATGAAAAGACGAACTACAGTGCCCTTAGAGAAACAAATCCGAATTACTTGAAAAACTTTATTTTTTGCCACCAAATAAGGGGATTTACTGCTGCTTTTATTGTTTCATTCCAAAATCAATTGTTTTGTACAGCAAACTATATTGTTACGATTTAACAAGTTTCTTGCTTAAATTGTTATTATCTTCAGATTGAAAGGTACAAGTTTGCACCTTGTTTTCACTTTTTGTCACATTCATCATGTCCATTGGTAATTTAATATCACTACTCCAGGAAACAAATATCAACATAGTTTATTTACAACACCTTTGCAAGAACTCATTAAAAGATAAAGCTTTATTTAAATTTTTTAAAGGTTGTTTGTTATACTTGTATGATTTTTACCCTCATTCCACCTTAAATGTGTATCTCATGTGTTCACTGTACGAAAAATAGGATGGTACCAGTTGTCCAACTGTGCATGGGTATTTTCAATTGACATCCACTTCTATATATAGAAGCAACCCAAAGATTTTGCCACAATAATGTTGCTGCTCAAGTGGCAGCAAGTTTTTCCACAAAGCGAAAAAGCACTGTTGGTTTTTTCGGCGTATAACTACTTAAGCAAAATAAGGAAGTAGCAGAGACAAAAAAGTATGTTTTACGTAACGGCAAAATTAATTGTTTTGACAACGCCTCATCGACTTTCCAAAATCCGATTACACTGATCTCGTGGGACAATCGTCAGTACGGTTTTCGCTTAATGTCATCATTTGATAGCAAGCACTTGTCATCGTTTCACTAATTGCATCCAATTTGCAAAAACCTTTTCCAAATATGCATGCTGCATGCAGCTAGCCGTTTCTCATGTAGTAGTTGCCATTTTTTCTTGTACCCTGTCAGTCACTAATTATTTCTATTTATATAATGTGCACCGTATGCCATAAACAAATTACATTCGTGGTAAATTCAATGAGGCAAGCTGCAAATAACATGAGCTCAGCATGAAATGCAGCTTAGTATTGAGATCATCCATATACTCGTATTACATGTCCATGCAGTTTGCAGAGGGAAGAGATTTAGAAAAAGTTCTGAAAAGTTTACAAATTGTCACATTAATGGGTATAATTAGACAATTGCACACTAAAAGTAAAAATGATGAAACCTTACTTTGAATTATGAACAATACGTAAAAAATATACATAATTTGAATAGGACAAACATGATGGTATTAATATCAAATATTTAACATATTTAAATGTTCTTATTTCAGATTCAACTGCTTGGTTTCAATTCCCAACTGTATTCCAACATGTCAGAAGCACTTCAGAAAGCTCAGGGCGTCGTGGGCATCGCTCTTATGCTGCAAGTGAGTATATATGCCACGAATTGTTTTAAATTCATAAATATCAAGACAGCCGTTTGAAAAATCAATGCGTGTCTAAAACTGGGCAGTCCGTGGCTCTGTCCCTGCTGGGCCAATGATGTGCAAATCCTTTGAAAAGATGAGATTTGAGAGACAAAAGCAAACAGGTTGCTTGACAGCTTCCTTTCTCCGATAAGTCGCATCCGTTGCACACCCACTATCATGACAAGTCACAAGTATTGGGGTTGGAGATTATATGATGCCGAGTTTAGCCTATATAATTCATCTTGTCTGACCTAGGGGTTGGGTCGTCAACAAGCCAGGAAAACAATGGTGTGCCACAACCTCACCATTTGCATATTATGGCAGTCAGGTGAATTGACGAGCAGTATACAGAGAAAGTGGAAAGGGAAAAGGGGAGGATTGACATTTTGCAGTCCAAATTTCCTTCTTCATGCTCAATACAGAGTGAGCGATGAGAAGAGACGATTTTTCTACAACAATATTGTTATTGTCGTTTTGGGTGCATGTGCAGGCAATGACAGGCCCTATCATTCACCCTCACCCTGCCCTGGTAATATCGTTTGGAAACGAGAGATGCAGCTGGCATTTTAAACGATAAATGAACCCATATATAATACTTGCTTCGAATTTTATCCACATCAATGGTGAATCATTTGAGAAATGTGATCGAGCCAACGTATACACTAATGATATAAGCCTGCTTTAGAGTGTGTGGTCACAGATCTGTGCACATTTTTGTGTCGAATTCATAGTATATAAAACTTATTTATGCCAATATATGAGCAGTCTATCAATATATAGGTATATATGTTTGAATGTGCAAAGCATATGATTACATAGCAGCATCCCTAAAAGGTATTCCTGTTGCAGATCTCTCAATTTAGAAGGCATTGTTGCAAACAAACTTTTTAATTTGGTCATGCAAACACTGAGGTTGCAATTATGAAGGGTTATGTCTACATGTGACGTCATTCAGAAGATGTGCCATAGTAAACTTCCTACTTGTGTGTAAACATATTTTGCAAGTTTCACAGGCAAGCGTGCATTTATGCATCAGTTCAGATAAATGAACATATACACCTTACAATAAATTGATTCTTACTACCATAAACATGTTTTCTGCCAAAACAGAAAGCTCATTAGTTGCATGAACAGAATCATTGTCCCACATAATTAATTGATGCGTGCATTCATGAAAAATATTCCCAGTAATGACACAAAACTCACATTTCAACCGAATTCTCTTGTTCCAATTAAGCATAAAGTACGATCATTTACGAGCCAATGAAGAGAGATAAACGAGAGCAGTATTTCTAAGCACATTCAGAAATATTGAAAACACCATGCAGGAAGACACTTTTGACAATTTAAATGCTCTGCATTTTACTGTCTTCATATTAGCGGGAGAAATAATAAATGCAGTAGGTATTCGTATAATGTACAACTTTTATATTCAAAACAGGGCAATTCTATCGAGGCACATTAAGCTATTTCATTAATATTTAAACGCATGCAATACATATATTTCGCAGCATGAAATGCAATTTAATATTGAACGACTGTTGCAGAATTTAAAATGCTTCAATTTTTTTCCAGCTAGGAGATCAATCCAACCCCGAACTGAGGTCACTAACCGAACAACTTGTGCACATAAAATACCGAGGTAGGACACATTTAACTATTATATAAATTATTTTACTTGAAACTAATTAAACTTGATGTCTGTTTAACTTTAAGTGTACTGTGAAAGACGAAACTGTGTTTAAAAACTTGTAATTTGCATTCAAGGTAATTGATATTGTGAAAATGCAATATGTAAACAGACTGTGTACTGTGCTATAGGCAATTAAAACTTTATGTACTTTCTGAATATAAATTTAAATAGGAGTCTGAAAAGGTAGGTTTACATTGTCAAATAAATAAATGTTAAATATATCTATAGAAACAGTAAAAATCAATGCATCATTAAATCGATTTCAATGTGAGCAAACTATCCAGACACCTGGTTGCTGTAACAACTGCACTGCACACAAACCTTGTGTATATACTTGTTTAGGAGTGGTTTGTTTATCCAACCACCGTTAATTAACCACTAGAATGAACAATTTCACAGATGAGTCAACGATTGAAGAGGGAAGTACACTGTTAAAGTGGTAGTCATAAAAATTTGTTGCAGTGTAAATTATAAAATAAGAAATTTTCAAGTTGTCAGAACAGGCAAAAATCGCTAAACTATTTGCAAAGTGTATCCAACACAATAGACCAAGTTTTGCTGGATGAGCAATTTAAAAAATAGGGAACGGATTAAAGTATCGAGCAGATGAAGAAAAATATAGATGAAGAGAAGCGAAATTAAGAGGAAAGGTGAACAGAAGAAAAGAAGAGGGGTACTCCTCGAAGAAAGAGTAATTGAATTTGCTTTTGCACACCGTCTTTGGTTCATTAGAGGCGATGCGAGGTGACTGTCTGCAAAGAAGGGGAAGGTGTTGCAGATGGGAGGGGACAATATAGTGTGATCTGCAGGGTGTACAATTGATAAGGACACCCAAATATTTTATAATGCAGTAACTATGCGATAAAACTCCCACCTTAAAATAGTAAGTCGATATAATCAATTGAAAGATATGAGGTATAGTAGCAATGTTCACAGCAATACATGAAACACAGTAATGAGAGTTGCAGTAGCTGAAGAAATTCATAATCAGGTACTTACAGAAAACATTGAATTTTTTACATTGATTTCATTGAACTCTACAAAGTTTAAATGTACCCTACTACTAATTGCTATACATATGCTGAACACATACTGGGCATCCTGCATTTGAAACTAGTTGCGATGGAGGAGTTTGTGTTAAAAACGTGGACATTGAATATTGTGTCATTCAGGTTTTCTAGTTATGTCTGTTGCAGCTGCAATGCATTTTCATGCATATCTTATTTGTAAGCATGCATTAGATTAGAATGTTGCAATATTGCTACTGGATTATATAAAACAGTTCACTCTTATAATACCTTACACCCAGTCAGTATATAAACAATGAAAGAGTGCAAAGGAGAGAAGAGGGAATAAGAACTAATGTGGTGAATTCCTGCTCCATCACTATCCCCAAACCGCTTTCCTGTGCATGCACACTTGTCTTTGCAGAGATCCGTTTGGTAGCGATTGGATCCCCCTCTTTTGCTGAAACTGCTTTACTTTTCCCCTGATTTCCTTCCAACGAGCTTTCCCTTTTCGAGTGTCTGTATATGCGGGAGCGCAGATGTGGAATTATCTTTGCAGCAAGTTTGAGTTGGGATATAGAAAAAAGTCACAACTGCCAGTATACAGGGGAGGAAGGAAGGAAGAAGGAAGGAAGGAAGGAAGGAGAAAAAATTATAACCGTTCGGTTCTCCCAAGTTTTTTTTCTTTTTATTTTTCCCTACCAAACTTACCAGACGTGCCTGGCACTCAAACTCTTTCCGTGGCATGGAAGCACAACAAGAGCCCGAGTGGCATAAAAACATAAGCGTCTCAATTAAGCATTCATGAATGCTGCAACACTCGCCTATATATACGTGTGTTGCTATCCTCTCCACCCAAGTGTGGCACATTAATTTCAAAAGCTCCCTCTCCAGTAATCAATTGTATTGGAAAATGCATAGCCACTCAAGTGGACTTCAAGCATTCTAATCAGGTGAAAGGAATCACCTGAAATATGCAGAAAGTCTTGGCCGAATTTCAATTCCTTTCTACACTTCAAGGTATACCTTCCTCTTTTGTGCGTTTGCATGCTGTACTTTTTTTTTCCTCCTCTTTTTCGTTTAGAGTTAAGGAGAGAAATAAAAGGAGTAACCTATAGGGAGTACTAGTTTCGATGCAAAAGGATTCCAAGCATAAAACGAATTGCAACCGTTTTTATTGAAGAGGAAACGAGAGGTTTGCATATAAAGAAGACAGTTTGCAACCCTGAATAACTTTGCTGTGTTGCTACTTTTTCCCCAAACAATGTGAAAAGTGTTAGATTTCGACAAAACCGTCGTTGGCACTGCAAACATCAAAATATTTATCGCATTTCGCTCTACTCTTGATTTAAAAGACATGTGAACAGGATTACATGTACACAAACTATCGTTTTAAGAGTATTTGAGTGGCTGAAAGTTAAACACCTTTATCATCCAGATTAAAATTCAAAGAAATTAATTTCTAACTTAAGTTTGTTGCAAGTCTGCTGATGAAACAATGACAGACCTGTGAATAGATGTTGCAGATACTAGTGCAGACATTAACAATTAATACGTTCAATTTTTACAGCTTCATTAATTATTAATAAAGCATTGTACCTCTTAATTGGAGGTCAATTAACTGGCTCTACAAATTATCTGTTGAAAATTACCAAGCCATTGATGTCAAAATAATAAGCAGGCTTGCGATTATTATACTATAAGCATTTTATGGAATCGAATTTCTACTTTAATTGAAACATAAATCAATTTTAGAGCCATGAACATGAACATCAAAGTGGTACAACACATAGTTTATTGCATGCGTAAGTAAAAGTAGAAAAAAGGTATATGATAAATTTGAAGGTGTACATGCCCTAAATTTAGAAATTGTCGCGTAACACTACATGCAATTTAAGACCGAAGTAGCTTACTTTATTTTTTAACTCACTGCACTTATTTGATAAGGATGTGGTAAACCTGGGCTCATGCATTAAATTAAAGAGAATTATAGCAATGCACTGCTGGAGAAGCAGAAATAAAACTAACTTGGCATTAATAATTTTGTGGCAATTTTCGCACCAAACGACTTTAATGCACGTTTATATATGCTTGTTGGCATAATTCTCTCTAAACTGAATATCAATAAGTCCTTTTGACAACACAATTTTTTACAGCAAACAACCTATGCAACTAAACGATGTCAGCTGAACGCAATCAAGTTTCATTTTGAACGCCTCCACTAAAAGTCGAATACCTCCTAAACCGTGACAGATTTTTTCTATTCCAAAAGCAGATTCGGAATCCTGAGAATGTTTCCTATCAGCATATGTTGGATTGGTGCAGACACATGTAGTGTCTGGAAAAAATTAATGCCATTCAGTGTAAATATTGCTTCAGCTCACTTTTATAGGTAGGTACAACTATGAATGCGACAAAAATAGCTATTCACAATGTCTGGGTAGAAAAAATATGTTACATTTGACAGTACAGCATTCAGGTTAGGTAAATTATATCTGAGGTAGTACACGTTCACTTGACTTGTAAACTTAGGGTGAAACATACACTTTGGGAGGTGGGACAAAGTCATACTATATATATAATTAATTAAACACTTTCCCAGTTGTTTTTTATAGTTGTTTACGAGACAATGTTATAAATTCCCCTCTCAGCTGGTGTCCAGTAAAGTAGTCAGCTAACGACTCTGTATACATCTACTGTCCCTCTATACGTGTACCGAAGACAACAGCAATCGAGTGTGGGACAAATGAAAGAAAGCCTGCAGGCTACCGAGAGCAAGGAATGAAATGGAGTCCCAGACTATATCCTATTTTCTTGGTCGGGAAAAGTAAAGGGACAAGTTACTGATGAAGCGCCAAAGAGGAGCGAAAACAGAGACAGAAAATGGAGTCCACCTACAGAGTGGCTTCCAATTTCTGCATGAAAAATGTTATCACAGTTATTGTCGAGTCTGGTGCAACTGGCAACTCACTTTTAGAAAGGGAGGAGGAAACCTGAGAAAAAGCCCAGGAGGCAAGAGAAGTTGGTGCAATTGCTTCGCATAGCCATCATCTTCATATCCCATCCCTTGCAGCGTTTCTCTATACCAACTTCTGACTTTTTTGACCGAGTAAATCTTGCAGCTATAGAAACCAAATCGGTTGCACCATGCGGTATATAGAGGATGTCAGACTACAATTCAAACCAGAGGGGGGTCCAATTTCTGGTGGGCCAATGGTGGCAAAAATGAAACCGTAATCAGATGTGTAAAAAAAATGCTTACAATATAGATAGAAATAGGAAGAGATGAGCAGACGTTTATACTATAAAAGCAACTTATTATTTTTGTTAATGATGACATGTTTCTGCGAGAGCATTTCAAAAATTAAAACTGATCCAAACCCTGACATTCAAGTTATTTTCATTGTTTCTCATTTCATGTGACATATGATAATACAACTAGAATATAAATGAATTTTAGAGTTTCTTATCACCTTCAACACAATATTAAAAATCTTCCAATAGCTCAACTTGTATATCTGCAATATTTCGCTAATGTTGACATGTAAATATTTATTGCATTAAACAGCCTCAATCAATACTATTCCCGAAACCTATTTCTATATCCATTTGTGCTACACGTTTCACATATACTGCAAGTATATTTAAATAAGCAAACATACTCCATAAATATTTGAATAAATGATGCTCGGTCACCAAATTTAAGTGATTAGAGTTTGAGTGTTGCTTAAAACATTGAAATGTTTTAAACAGCTTTAAAGGAGCTATTTGCACTAGTAGAGTGTGAAAATGTGGCAATTCTCAAGCTAGTATACACTGAACGTGCACAATCTGTCGTCTTGAAATATGCATTTGGGTTCGATCAATGAAGTAGTGAGTAGGGGAGCGGATAGGTGCTTGTGACAATTTAATTACGCCATTAATGAAAACGTGGTTAGACAGTACAGCCATGGCATGGGCATGCATGCAACGTAGGGGTTAAGATATGTATAGGGTTGAAGGGGAAAGAGAGGTGGTGGGTGTAGTTGATATGGCCAGAATGGCAAGTGGTCGGAGCCACATGTTCCACCTCAAACTGGCAGCAAGATGGTGGACAGTCCGAAAAGAGCCATGCATACTGGCAATATGGAGTACTTCACCACACATGATACGCCATCAGTTAGTAGCCAGAGGCTTTAATAAATAACCTAGAGGCTTGCACGTGGCAGCATCGTTTAATATCATCGTAATTAACGTCAGCGACGCTTTGTCTAATGAACTGCCGAGACTTACAAGTAAAAAGAAATTATTAAACTTCCTGCATGGCCGTTATTCTATGAACTGCGAATGCATGGCCAATCATTTGTTTCACTTGCTCTGCAGGTCATGGGAATATATCACAACACATGGCTCTAGCCTTCGGGGCCATTTCAACAGGGGAACTTGAGGAGATCTTCCAACAAAATCGATACATTATCACAAGGAAATTCTCTAGACATGTAATAAGACCTTTGCTTCAGTTCTTTAAAAATAACTTTAGAAACAACTAGTTACACTGGATATTTTTTAATAAATATAACATAACATGCACAACTTTTTCAGTGGAAATTCAATTCATTCTGATCTCTATAGAACGCTGCTGCACTTTTGAATTATTGTGTAAAACCAGTAAAACATTTTAAAATATACTAGCTAAAACCTCCTTAACCCTTGGACACTTGTTTCCCAAAAAAGTAGCATGAACACTCTAAAGTTGCGCCAACATGTATAATGTATTCAGCCAACTGCCTTGCTTAGCATGCACTTTATCAGCTTTACTGTTTGCATCTCATCACATTAAGACCATTTCAAGTGTCAGAACGAGGCGAAAACTAGTTTAGTAGATATTAAAACCTCTTAGACACTTGCGTCCAAAATAGTTGCATGAAAACTCGTGCTGCGCCAAAATGACAATGTTTTCAGTGAACTACCTGCAATTTATTAACTTTATTCTGTTCGCATTTCATCGTATTGAGACAATTTCAACTGCCAAAACCTAGCATTAATTGTTATAAAATAAGATGCCACCGATTTTCCGGTTGCCACCACCAAGGAAACCCAATCTTCATGAGCTTTTTTGCTAAATAGTCATAATTTTGTTGCAGAAATAAACCAACGACATTAAAAAATTCCCACCAGAAGTTGGATCAAAAATAGTAGAGTCGTTAATTTTTGTCAAGATAGTTTTCAGACATAACAGAGTACCTTTCTGCTAACAAAATATATTCTAATTATCATTGTTGCAATTAGCTCACTGAACCATACACAAATGTAATAAGCAAGTGTCGCACCGTTATGAAATTCGCTGTTCAACTTGGCAAGATTTTTTAATAAAACTGCAGACATTTCGTTGACATCAACGCAATCATGTGGACACATAGGTGAACTAGATTTGTCATGCCATAATAATGGCATAATTAAGCTGCTGTAAATTATATTGGAAACAAAGTTTTGACTCTTAAAACAAATATAAACTACATACTAAATAGAACTGAGTTGATTTTATAGATTAACGCCATTTTCAAATGGGATCGTTTTATTAAAATGATGTGATTTGCTCCAGGACATATTCAAGCAACAAATTTCCTGATGTGGTGCTCAAATATAATTGAAACGGGAATAAGAGACAGCAGACATTTATCATTTTTCTTTTCGTCTTTCACTGGTCGACCGACCTGTCATGCAACATAGAAATGGGCTTTTCGGATTTGATTCAGACAGGAAAAGCTACTTGTTATTGCCGACAATAGAAGTTCTCAGATTTCGCATTCAGTGAAAGTATCCTGCAAAAATAATAACGCCCATAGGTACACATAAAGACCATTAAATACGCATGCACTCAAATATTCTTATGTACAGAGCAATTGCTCTAGAACTTTTATTGTCTTTGTCCCATTTTTCTCAGTAAGTCAACCTTGTGTAATTAACAACAAACCAGAATCTTGTATTGTTTGCACAGAAAAAGTCAAGTGGTGAATAAACACAAATATGGTCAAAAGTAACATAATGATCCTATTCACTTACCATTTGTACTTAATTTCTAATATATGAAAATGTACATTTGTTCAAATTTCCACAAAAATATATTTTGATCTACATTTCTCCAGTTTTTGAATACAGTTCCCATTCCCATAAGCACTAGGCAGCAACACCACTTTACAAAGTTTACAATGTACATAACTTACACCATCAATTCTAGACTGTTCTATTTTTAACCTCTTATATGGGAAATAAATTAATATACATACATGCTAATAGATCTAAAAAATTACAAACAGCTCTGAAATAATTGTGTTTATGTCACAGAATGTGTGTATTTACGGGAGGTTTGAATCCGAGCAGCTAAATTGAGGGTGTGGTTTTTGTATGCGGTATAACTAATAATGCATTTCACTTGGTGTGACGTAGAGAGATGAGAAAAGAATTGAATTGTCAGTCATGAACCCCATAATCTGTCCGCCTCGACAACAGGTCATTCATCACGTAGACTGATCGAGACGTCTGAACATCAAAAAGTCGCCACAGCTATTCTCACAAAGCATTGCAGTCATCACCCACAGCCCAATTTTAAATTACCTCTTGGTATATTGTTATGGCTTCTGCACAACGAGATAATAATGCAGAATGTCAAAGGATCGAGAACAGGCTCTCTGACATATTCATCCTATTTCATTCTTCACCTATTGCATACAGATATATCTTCAATTCAAACCATCTTACAAATCAGATTATAGTCATTTTCACTCGGCACTTGCAGGATTTTGCATATACTCTTTATGAGAGCAATGAAGTTATCATATATATGTTTGAACTTTGGTAACTGAAAAATCTACAGATTTATTGAATGATGTTTATGATGGTAGTCATGCTAATGGTCCTATAGAAACAAGGAAAACCTTTAATTTGTTTTAATGCTGTGCAATTTTTATAAATTTAGTGATACATTTATTTAGCATTCTTTATATAGGGTATAGTATAGCATGTTAAAGTTGGTGCCATTTTGAAACCAATTTGGTTTATTTTATCGCAATTCAATTTAACCGGCCCGGTCCTTGTATGGCGAAATTTAATACACTATAGTATACGTACTATACTTATTACATACAAGGCCCTATCAACAACAAGACTTGGGGTTCGAGGTGCACAGTCATCCAGCTTCCCCAATTTCATTTATCTTGTTCCTCAGACTGCAGACACTGGAAGCAATTAAATTCCAAATAGGTGAAATTCAGGTTAGGGGTATAATTATATCACTCTGTACGTTATTGGTTATCTGGTAGAGAAGACCGAGAGGAAAGAGATGTTATAGCTGCAAACATCGAGGGAGTTGATGGAAAAAGGAAGGAAAGGAAGAAAAAAGAGTGTAGCTCGGGGCCATCGAATCGCCAAAATAAACACGGCCCACCCTTGGTAATCAATTTTACAAAGACGAGGAACGAATCAGACAGCTGAGAAACGGCCACAAATCAGTTTTTCGAGCAGAAGCAAATTGTCGTGGCCGCTTCTCGCTTGCGGTCATCACGTTATTATACACCCTTGTGTGCACCTTTCCTTTGTTTGTGTTTCTTGTCTTTTCGCATGCACGTGCAAACACCAGACCACAAAACTTCCAATGAGCAAATGCTCAACATATAAACTGAGCCATACAACTTCCAAAGATTTTGTAGGAATTCAGCATAAAATGCATGAAACACAGTACTTGCTGTGGCTGGCCCTCTCCCTCCCTATTAATCAGGTGTCTAGGTTTGAGTTTATTACATCAAAAAGGCAAACTTTTAATAACCGAGTTGAACAAATTTGTTTTTCCAAAAATGAGCTCTTGGCATGGAAATAGCTATGCAGGATTGCCATTTTGAATTTTCAAAATCTGACAATTTTAAGCACTTGTAAATTTAACCAAAGGGTTTTTATTGAAAGTGAATCAATGAAGAAGTGAAAGGCACATAGGGGAATGCTAAAAAAATTGGCATTAAAATAACTTTATAACTTGATACTAAAAACATGGAACAAAACTGTCATAGCATAACATGGAAAAAAGAGAACCTGATGGCAAAAACAAGCGCAACCAAAGGAGTTCCACATAATTCTTGCAGACATACTGCATGCTTGTATGCGTTTATAATTTATACACAAGTATAGCACGCAGAATATATACAGGGCGCTTGCAATAGGAAATTCTGTAACACTAAGAAAATAAATAGTGAATTTAAACTTTGAATGATTGCAGCCACGATGTCCCACAACATTTAGTTGGCAATGTAATGAAAGTGTTGCTCACATATAATTATTTATCACACGTTCAACAATAGATTTAGGAGCTCTAGAACGTTCTCATTGTTCACTTCACCCAGCTGTATAACCTTCCTTGAGGTGTAATAAACTTTCATTTTGGAGCGTTAGAGGCGTGGAGCAGCTCTAATCCTTCTGGAATACCTTATCTAAACCTCTTTTAAACTTCAATTTTTTTAAAAGTGAAGGCTGAGGAATTGTACATGCTGCAGGTTTCAATAATACACATATAATACCACTTTGCCACCAAATATTAATGTTCAACGTGAGTTTACACCGTTATTAGATTGTCCGAGCGAGAAATTACATGTTGTCCCTAAACAACCATTTCCATATCGATTGGAGCTGTTAACTTGGCAGAGAATTTCATTTGGATGGCAACCGTTTGGTCTGAAGTTTGCGGTCGAAAAAGAGGCTCCAGACGACGTTTAAACTGTGTGCAACTTGAAGTTCATGCATGCATCTTTCGTCGCCGTTAACCCCAACCAAGTTGTGCTAATCATCCTCGAGGGTTGCGTTAGACGGACACGTGCTTCATCCTTATTACCAGACTCTCTCTCTCGAGAATCCCAAGCTTAAGCCTTGTGCTGACAGCCAGTCATAGATTTCCAGCGTGCGTAAGCGTTGATGCAAGAATACTGCTGCTCATAAATCTTCTGGCCGGCTTCTTTCTATCTATCCTTTCACATATATAGGCAGGCACCAACACCACCACAACAACAACGATCGTGAAAATGGAATCACGTGCGCATTTTTATGTCTTTCTCTCTACATATATGCCCATTTCCTTGTCTCTTAGCTCACAAAACATGGCTATTTATCTAACATTCCCTCAGCTGGTAATGGAGATACCAGTGTGTATGTGAATTCCTGGAACAGAACATGCGTAAATGACATCACTGTCTATGGGAAGTGTGGCCAATCCTCGATTAGTGAGATGGGAATTAATTTCTCCAAAGATTGCTTTCCTATAGAATTCTTCTCAAATGTAAACACAAATTGTCATATGGTGCACCTGTTCATAAACTTCTCCACTCAAGTTTATAATGCTAAGTCTGACTAACCTAACCCACAAGATGTCACAATGAAGTGTGATACACTTGCTTGAACAGAATTAAGATTTGCAATTTACTCTTTCTTTTCCAAAATTGTGTTCGTGCAGCTAAGTTTTCCAGCTGAAGCTTCATTATGTGGTTAATTCTTGCAAACGTTTCTGTAAAGGTGTAATAAGACACACAGTAAAGACAGTATTTAGCTGGTCTGCATGGTCTAAGGAATTGGGAGTTCAGAATTGCTAAAAACGAGACTTCATGTATACATTTTCCCTAAAGGGCAACCAAGAAGGAAGGTCTTCGTCACTTCCTTTTTGTTTTCTTCGGTGCCATTGTCATAGTCATCATCAGCAGAATCGGTTCTCCTAAACATCTGTGTTCGAGTAACATCTTCAATAGCACATGGTTCTACTTTCGCATCATTTCCACCTATCGATCCAGCAGTAGTACTGTATACTACGGATAAGACGCTCAAGAACTCGTCACGAGATATGCAAATTTCGAGCGAAGGAGGTTCTTTCTAGCTGCAAGATAGGGGTAGGAAGCATCAGTTCACTATATATACCCACCATAGCCCCGATATATGCCAGGCATATGTTTGGATATATGGTAAAGACTTGTGGGTGTGGCACGAGCTGAAACCCAGCCTCATCCTCCTCCTCCTCCCAAAGATCAGAAAAAGAGATTGAAAAGAAAGCCGCTCATATATATTGGACGCAATCGCCACTTCGGAGGATTCAAACGTACCAATAGTATCCCAAGGGTGATATTCCGTTAAAAATAATAATAATAAAAACCATCCGTGCGGAAATCTCGATGAATGAGACTGCGCACGCGTGGTTTGCTTCGTGGAATCAGCTCGTCCGTCACCATTTTATTATTATTGCAACCGTTCGCTATATATGAGAAACACTTATATACGACATAACCCGAGATATTTACTCGAAATCGAAGGTGTTCCCAATCGAAAATACACCAACAATAATATAACTCTTTTAGAGGGAGTGAGAGGAAGAAAGAGTGAGGGAGAGACAAAAGAGAAGAGCCAGATATTGCTAGTGAGAAAGAAAACAGCGAAATCAATCTCTTCGCAATGGTTATAGTGCGATCTTCAGCTGAGTTTTTTTATAAGTGCAACGAAAAAGGATTGCGATACCAGAGACAAGGGGAAAAAGTAAGAAGAATTAGTCAATTGGCGGTCCCATCCCCAAACTGTAGAAAAAGTTTTGACAAATTGATTATTCATTGATTTATCCTTCGCATTCTTTCATTCTTTCTATCTCCTCCTCTTAAAAAATCCATTCCTCAGCCATATGGGTAACATCTTATTTATATTTGTATTTAAATTATAAGGGATTTATAACGTGTAGTATCATTCAAGACTGCACACAGTGTGTGACATTAACAATTGTTCTTCTTTATTTAATAACTTGTGTAACTGCAGAAGTCATTCCTTGAATCTCTCTCACGTGACAATTTTGAACATGCTCATAATAATAATTAATTTCTGTGCAAGAACGAGCATTGAATGGGATGACAATGCACCTTTAAGTTTTCCCTATTGTCTGTACTGACATGATGAGGGTGACCCAACTTCAATTGTATAGGATTAGGAGGGAAATTGGGCTTTTGGAGGAAAGGGTGCTGCAGTATTCTCTGTTGACCACGCCCAAGCCCACACACACTAAACTCCTTTTCTGGAAGAGTTCAATTTCTCTCCTAATCCTGTAATTGACTATAATTGACGATTTGCGGGTGCCCTCTGATGGCAGAACACCAACTCTGAAGTTGGAGAACATGAAATAACAGGTGAACTGCAGAATAAGTTTGCTCAACTTCTTGAAATTCCACAATGTCCAATTTGGAAATTCATATGGCACCATCAGAGGACATGCATGGAATGATCAACAATAATGTTATAGTGTTAGACTATCCCTAGTTCTTAGCTATACATAGGACAACAGTTATTGCTTTCGTGCTGCCTGCCAGTAAAATATACCCGCAACTTATTTCTTGTTGGAAGGTTCTGCAACCACTTTCAGCCAATAAGGAATCAATGTTAAACTTAGAGTTATTGCCTACACCTTATGCTATATTTTCATGCAGACACGTGTCTATATATTGTTAGTTAGAAATGATGGATTGTGAGGGCGTATAGCAGGTGCAATGCCGTTAAGATGAGCATCTTTCATCATATTAACCATAGTTTGCCAACGATGTTTGGATGAAGGGGGGAAGGGAAGGGGTGAGGGGATTAACGGGGAGTTGGCGTCTAATTAACGATAGAAACCTTCAGTGGGCCGGGCGCCATGTCCAAATCAGCATAATGTACGAATTGCGTTTATTTCTAATTAGGAAGGATGAAAATCTGGCTGAGTGAAAACTTACAGCATTCGGAGCATTAATCACAAAGAGTAGGCAAGTGGAGCCCAAAACACGTGCGGCACTCTTCAAAGCATGTATATTTTTACATGGCGAGAAATATACAATTATCATTTTTACGGGTACGTGAAAAACGCCGATTTCTTGCCAACTTAAAGTGATTTATTCGCCAGCATCGTTCAAGTAAAATACGTGAGAGGAAATAAAACGCCTGCAGATAAGTCATTTTCCAGATTCAAATTGCTGCAATCGCAACACGCCCCACTCGCATTTATCAACGTCCTTTACATCAAAAACCTCTTTCACTCTGACTACATAGGTGTGTGTAACACACCTCGCCTATAGCTTATAATAGGAGTACAACTATAGGAAAACATCAAGACGGAAAATTGCAGAGGACTGGAAATGCTGAAAACCGTTTCATGCTTCCCATCACATCCATCTTTCGATGAAACTCAATTTCGAAATAAAAAATATATAGGCCAATATAACACGAAAAAATAAGAATGGGACGGAATTGTAGCATATATCGCAAGTTTGCTTCGAGAATTTACCAAGTGGAGCGATAGAGAGAAAAAAAAGGTGTAGGAAAACGTTTCTTCATAGTGAATAAAAAATGAATGGTTTGCCATTCAGATGCAAATTGAGGAGGAAGGGGTTGTACATATAGATGCTTAAAATATGGAAGGAATATTTAGTCCATTTATCAAATGGTAACGAGAATATTAATCAAACATCTTCGAGCAACTACCTCAACTCTGATTAAAACAATAAATTTAAACCTCATTATAATTGTTTTTGATAAAAGTTTCGGGAAAATTCACAGTTTATTTGTATTAGATCTAGAAACAATATTGTTTTGCATTATACCGGCTGTTTATACAAAATACATATTCCGTGTTTATGCTAGAACAACATAGGGTCATCATCACACGCCTATGTTCTGCTACTGTTTCAACAGAAGTACATACATTTCATTGTTTAAAACAGCTGAGTAACTTTAAACCCCATACACAAAGTTTTCAGCTGACAACTTTTCAAAAATAACGGGGAATGCACAAGAAAACTTTGCCACAGCACACTAATATGCGAATAAATAACTGAAAGCCTTGCAATTTAGATTAGCTTCATTTTCAAACATTCAGACAAATATCTTAGTATACATATCATGGCGATGTCCAAACAATGTAAAAATAAAGCTGATTAACAATGACTAGGTAGTTTCTCAATCCTTCTTTTACCTTGAAGTTTGCTTCGTTACACTGCACTGTAAAAGCAACCCAATGAAATATTAACGGAGAAACAGTAGTGCAGGTTTGATAAATGATGTAAGGGTAAAATTCGTTTTTACATTATATGAAACATTATATGAAACAATATCGAAAATCGGTAGGAAATGGGGAAAATATTATTTCATATATTACGAAGAAAATCCGTCGGAATAAAGCTATATTTTTTGGAGAACGTTTATCCCGGTGGTGATAGATGCGTTGGAAATTCAAGTTTCCACTCGCCATGAGCCAAATTGACGTTGAGTGGAATTACGTGACTTGAACGTCAATCCTTCGTCTCTTCCACTAAATCCCTCGTTTGCGATTGCCCTATTTTATCCATTCCATCCTGTACATGTACCAACTTCTTACAAAAACTCATTCGTCTCCCACAAATCTAACATCCAACTCTAATAATCCCTTTTCCCCTTAGTACATAACAACACTGAAATACTCATATCCCTATATATACAGTGCGTCCTCAAGATGCACCCATTTAATTCTGGTTTATGGGGGAACTTTTAAGAGAGCTTCTCCTTGTAGCACCAAGATGGCTGTCATATGTTTCCCTTACAGAAATGGTAAATATTGAGTGGCATGCATGCAACAGGGTTAATAAACGTGTGAGACATGCAAGAAGCATGCAAGTGAAACATTTTCAGTCTTGCTGCACTCTTACTGCAAGCATGCTGCATGCAACTTTCATGTTGCACCACTGTTCCACCTTGGTTTAAATGCAGCATGTACAATAAGTGAAATGACAGAAAATGCTTCAGTCTTGTTGCATGCATGTAACAGCAGGTGACAGGGCCTTTTGCATAGAAGAAACTATTCCTTGATCTAAAAAATATAGTTTAAGATGCAAGTTAAACGTTTTGTTAATTAACATTTAACATTACAATAGCTTTGCATTTTAAAATAAATATTGGACGTTACTTTCCGAATTACCCTGATGTTTTTTTCATAATTTGTGCAAATGGGAATCATTCCTATGTTCATTTATTGATATGTGAGTTGACAGGGATGGAGAAACATTAACCGTCTTACCCATGCAAGGTGTATACATGAGCTTGCATGGTCTGTTACAATTAACAAAAACTCTTCAATTAGATTACACGTTAATTCAGAGTAGACAGAATGCATGCAAGTTACAATCTCTGCGAATTCAGTTTATGCGATTGTTTGGAGGACTCTATAGTGTTATTGCAGATCTAAAAGAATAGGCAACAAACAGAGCAAAAAATTCATGCATCAACACTGGAGATGAGCGTTTTTATTATGCTGCATAAAACTGCATGCCATAACTGAGACTGGTGTTATTTGTCTTATGCCTTTGTTTTTTCCTGCTACACACAACAAGTGGCTGCGTTCACATGCTTTATCTTACTCTCCAACAAACATGAAACAAATGCCATGCAACCTGCGAAGAAAATAGTCAACCCAGCATTTTTCATGTTTTTCGATCTTTGAAGATTTGTTGCATCGCCGCTATTGGCTGAATTTTCTTTCGCTCTGTTGCTTTTTTCTTCTCCCCATTTAGGCTGGCATCATATGCAAAGCATGATGACGATATCAAAGAGTAATTTATTCTAATTTGGACCTAATTGCAACTTCGTGCGATTTAAGCGAAATGAAACCCGGTTAGGAAAAAAATGAAAATCCCTATAAATGATACTTCACATATTAAAAAGTTTTGTACACTTATATCCTTACTCAAATTCATCATCAAAACCACGTACATCTCGGCCTCTCATATCACAAGAGATTATTTCGTAATAACAAGTTTCAGAATTCCATCCTGAACTATGAACAAATAATGATGAACACCTGAAATATTCGACATCTTCTGACATGTCTGCAGTGGAAAGGTGTTTTTTGCTCATAAAATCTCACATTATACGTGATGTTGAAGTGTCATCGAGTTCCATCAAGTTGTCATCAAAACGAAAGATGTCAGCATGTGAAGAGGGTCAAGAACGATTTGGAGGAGGGGAAAAAATCAACACGTTCGTGTTCTGCTTTTGACACCAACTCTGCACCAGAACACTAAATGTACTTGCACAGCCAGAAGCCATCAAGCGATCGAAAACAATGGTAATGACAACAAATCTACTACTCTACCAAGTGAACGAACGTCAGGTGGTTCTGAAGATGTTTACCACTTCGTGCGCCGAGTTTGAGCAACATATTTTTTGTCTGTGCCTATGTACAGTGTATATACAAATGGCCTACCTACATGATTACGTATGTTGAACTTCCATTCAACAAGTTAAATATACATTTCTTGCTTTCAAAATAGTCAACATCAAAACAAAAGCATTTTGCTCCGAACGGAATGAAGACAATCATTGCGTGACAAATCCGTTTCAATTCTGGCTCTTATCACTCAAATATAATTCTTCCAATATTGAGAATGTATCTTCCGAAATGGGGCTTTTCCCAAATGAACTTCAGCGTCAGGCTGCAAATGTGAAGCATTACTAAACTCTTCAATGTTTATGCTTCAAATATATCAATTCAGCAAAAATTTCAAAATTTATAAGGTAAAACTTCAATGTGTCATTTTAGTTGTGTTATATCATTCATATATACATGTAAAGAAGAGGAACGGAAACAGGTTAAAGAAATCTTATGTGTGCAAAATGGATGTAGCAGCTTTGCTATGTGACATAGATGCAATTAAGTATTTCCCAATAAAATTGCTGTAAATCTGCAGCATGCATGCAGGGAGGATTAAAGTGAAACCTTGCCAAAGACATAATTGTAATATTATTTATTACAAGAGGTTTCACTTTTATTCATGTTGCTGATTTCCAATTTTCTGTATATAAGGTATATTAATCCATATGCACAGTTCCTAAACAAGCAAGGTTTCAAAAACATTTTCATCTTTGCAGCCATTTTGCTCCTTACAGCTTCCTTTAGACAGGCATTGACTGGAGGTTACATGTTGTTATTGAAGGCATGACCACAGCAAAAGCAATGCTATACTTTGAACTGGGAAACGAGTGTAGTGGTTGCGTGCGTGGACCACCAACATGTGGTTTGTGTTTTGGTTAATGCAAAGGATTCATGGGTTTCCTGGAAAATAAAAAATGCAGCGATCCAGTAATAATTCGGAGGTGCGAGGGGGTGGAGCATGACGAGCAGGAGATGGAGGGATCTTGGTACTCGGGATCTACCAACCTTTCCAAAACCATTTATTTTTATTGGTTGCAGTTCGAGCAGAAGGTTCCCTTCTTTGGCACCAGTATAATTTCAGGTGGGCGCCTTTAAGCGGCTTTCCGCTTCGATTTATTGGCCAATACAAATGTGTGGGCACGCAAACACACATATATACACACAATGTGCTCGGAATTTCAACCACCATTTCTTTTCTCCCCGTGAGACTTTATTTTCTTACATGGCACACCTATAAGGGATCTAAGCTGTCGGTTGCCTTCAGGCAAAATAACGTGCGATTGCATTTCTCTCTCGGCACCATATGTTTTTCCTGCTAATAAAATTCATGTTTTCCGCTCCATGTTACTTGTTTCGGTTATATAATTGATTTATTCTATCAATGCTGCATTTTCAAGTTGGGGGAACTAGTGCGAGGGAGTTCTTGTGTTTGGAACTTGCGTGTCAGAGAGCATGACATTTTCGTAGTAGGTAGCTGTTCATTCAATATAAAACATCACTTAATCATTAATATCATTAATACTGCATTATGCATTTGCCGTATCCATAAACTAAAGCAACATTTTGGTTTCCATGTAATCATGCAATAATGTCACACAATGTAGCAAACCGATGATTAAGTAAATATGCCAAAGATATCGGCGACTATACAGTGCATTATCGTTGCTCGTTTTGCAGCGCCACCTGGCTGTAGAGTTGTTCTCATAAATATTTCCCCCTGTTGATATCCGTTAATGATACAATTTTTGTAAAAACTGTGGGATTATTTTACAGCTATATTAACGTCTGGATAATATGGTATAAAGTGAAGTTGCAATATCCTCGTTAATTTTAATTTGGTATTGGATTTTTGCCAACAACACTGAGTGAAAAATTTAGGCTATAGCTAAACTTCTCATCCTCTACAAACATTTTTGTAAGTTGTGCGAATAGCTGGACTGTCAAACAAATATCTCATTGTACCTTGTTCAGAATTTAATTTAACATCAAGAAATCTGTATTTTTTCATTATTATCTAAAAATCAAACAATTGCGATTTCATCTAAGCCCTCCTGCAAATCGGTTTGTCATGAAGTGGTTTACATATTGAAATAGAGTAAGCATACACAAATATCAAAGCAATTAGTATGTTGTCATTTGTGGATGCAAGATAGTTTCAAAAACCAATTTCATGCAAAGATCTTTACGATATAGTGTGAAACGAAGCTGACAAGATGGGATATTGCTTCTGGAAATAGGAAATCAGAGTGTTTTGATTTGTTTCCTAGTAGCTCTTGACAACACTGTCTGGAATGCGTCAGGGGAGGCAAAAAAAATCTAAGAGAATGAGCAATCATACCAATACAATGCAGCAGCCGGCCACCAGTGTACAGCCACAAGAATCCTCCTACAGTGATATACTACTCCTAAATATACTAGCATGACTACTCTTATAAAACTTGGAAGTTGATTCTGTCCAAAGCAGTGACACGTGCTATGCAGTGAAGAAAAGCTACCCCTTATATGAAACGTTTCATTTTGAAAACATGCAACATTGCTCTGAACCAGGTCTTATTACACCATTACATATATTACAAATCTCGACTTTTGCTATTGCAAATCTACTTTTATAAAGTTATAATCATTTTATAACTTCACATTGATTTCACACGAATTCAATTTTTTAATCCGTACTTTAAAAACGACATTTTCCACAGCTAATTTAATAGAAATGGTGATTTTCCTATCAGCAATCCATAAATATATTAGAATATTTATTCTGTGAACAATGTGAAATATCGTTAACGGATCAATTTCCTTATATGTAGAACCAAGGTAGAGAACTGTGGAAAAAAATATGTGGCTTTTGATGGATGCATGTTATTGGGTTGCATTTATGTATACGTTTGTCTACATGATGTGTTTATCGATAAACAAGAAAAATGTCACTACTGTTTACGTCATTTCGCTGGGTGTGTGACGAGCTTATTGTCACAACACCTTGCTCCATGGCATGGTCATGGAGAGCAAGGGAGCACAGAAGCGAAGTGTGCATCTACCAATAGGAAATCTTGTGTTGGAACGTCGTAATACATGCGTTCGTTTCCATTGTTGGCTTTATTGTCTCCAGTAAACAGAGTCATTGCTATGGTAGGGTGGAAAAGAAGATGCTGCTGTGTGAAGGTGACGGGGCCGTAAAAGAGAGCGCATGCGCACATCGGTCGTGTCGTAAAAGGCGACGAGAACGACCTGTGGCGGTGACAATTACGCCATGGCACGGACACTTGCTACTCAAATGCCACCACTGCTTACTATCACCGTGCATTTTCCGCCTGTACGGGTTAGCCAAATGCCACAACCGCTCGCCCATGACTACCATCTGTCTACTGGGCATGCAACCTCCTCCCCATTTTATACAACCACATATACTACGTTACGCTGCCTGCCTAAATTCTCAGCCCGCGATTTCTTTTTCCTCTCTTCATCTTTTTCGACAAACGTCTCTCTCTTTATCTCTCCTTCTATGGCTTACTCAATGAATAGCATTTGAATGCTTTCATCACAGGCGTTCATCCAAATCGGCTCCAGTTGCGCACCATTCAATTCTCGGCTAGCTAATGTCACATCACATGGCCCAAACTCATAGTACCTAATAATGATCCATCGCTAGCTCGCATTCATCCCTACAACACACAGTATCTAATCAAGCACACTATATAGACTTTTAGAGTTGATGCCCACCCAACTTTTTCCGCTAATTTATTTCGATTGTTTAGTTTAATTCATGCATGTCACATTGGACAGAAAAGCTAGCAAGACCACTGAGCAATGAAATGTTGTCAGATAACCACCTATACAATACAGTGAAAAATATAGTTTAGATTTTCAATATTTGTTGATTTGTCCATCTCAAATTATAAAAACACCTAGATAAAGTGCTCTTTCATATGTTCCATATTTCAGTAATGTCAAACTTTTGCTAATAAATCTAATGCAAGGTACACAATAGGGAGCAGTGTCATGCTAATATTCTTTGGAAAAGTACTGGAATTTGAATGATCTCAAATTGTAAATGTAGGTGCCTGAATGGCGATATATAAAGTGGATATTTTGCTCTTTTTCGTTTAGGGCAGACAGCATTTGTGAAGAACATCTCCGTTCGAGGTCTTCTTCCAGACACAGATTCCTACATGACGTACGAGGGCTCGACAACGATGCCAGGGTGCCATGAAACCGTATCTTGGATCGTCCTCAACAAGCCCATTTACATCACCAAACAGCAGGTGACTTGGAAGCACGAGTTTCTTGTCGCAGCAGTTGCCACCAAACTATTGGGCCATTCAGTTACAAACTCCGACTTAATCGATCCTGGGATGGTGCAATTTCGCGGCTAATAAATATCCACAGGGGGTATACACTAGTAAAGCAGGCATAGCATCAGGGTAGGCTATTGTTTTTTGTGGCTGTTGTTGTTTGTCCCTTTTGTCAACGAATTGGCTCCCAATTGGCTGCTGAGTCTAGCGTTATGAATCTTTGAGATGCTTGTACGTACTTTCTTGCGATTCCCATTCGGCAACCATGCAGAACGGCCTTTTTAAACTGATAGTCTTTCATCACTCTGCCATCTTCTGTTCCATCTTGCATCAGAGTAGAAACTGCACTATCCAATCTTGGTTGCTGAGCCAGGCTTAGGGCCAATAGCCCTGGGCTGATCCCCGTCGTGCCAACTCTATACCACCCAGTGCACTATGCGTAGACATCAGAAGAGCAGGATTTTTGCTTTAGACACAAGTGTATAGCCAGACTGCGGGTCATTCCATCCGGTCTGTCAAATGGCAAACGTTGGGCCAGTTGTGCACTTTTCCATCCAGGTTCCAGCGAAATCAATTTAGCGAAAGGAATTGAACCTATCCTCTTCAGTATCACCTCGCCCAGCCATCGACTCGTACAATATACAGTTCACTTTCAAATGGTGCTTACCTAAATACCCCTCTAACTTCTTATTTCAGGTAATATCTTTATACACTTTCATACCCAAATCCCAACCAAATACAAGGGACCATTCGTTAATTATGTCACACATTTTTTACCATTTCCAAATCCTTGATCTTCTTGCCACACATCCTCACATGCATTAAAAATTGAGCTGGCGTATTTTTGCAAGGTACTATTCTACTGAAGTTGAAGTAAACATGAAAATAATATTGAGTTACTTTAAAAATATATATTTACGGAGCTATTTTGAGAATCGCAGCATCAAATATTTAGAAACATGTCAGATGTCATATTCACATTGAAGATTGTGGGAGAGATGAATTTATCTTTCAATAATGAAAATTTTACAAAATATGTTGTGCAGAGTTACAAATGAAACTATAAGTTGAGTATTGCTTTCAAATATAATGGGATACTTAAAATGTACACATGGCAAATTGAAATCATTATTCCAAGCACGCTAAATTAGTAGTTTCAAATTAGTACAGTTTTAATTGCAAGCCACCAATATGCAGGAATAATGAGAAAAATAAGGAATGTTTTCCACTATACAGCGAATATTTTTCCCTCCACAAAACACTACACTATATTGAGTAGTCGCAATAACAGGAGTATAAACGTAGCTTAATCCAATGTTTTCATCAGCAGATATAACCTGGATACCCATTATAATCAAATACCCTATATAAATTCATATATGCCATATAAAAATGCGCCTGAATGAATAACTGCAAGTGGTTGGTTGTTGCCATGACCGTTGCAGCATCGCCGCAACAACACCACACTAAAGGGGGAAAAAAATAATGTCGATCTTGAAACGATTCTTCAGATCAAGCCGATATAGGATGTGTAAAAGTTGAAAAGAAATGAAAGCTTATATGGGTGTCCCGGAGCGAGCATCCGAGTGATTCTAATGGATGGAGACCATGGTTGCATTTTTTCCGGCCCACTGTATTTCTGAGTAGTGTTCGTTATTTGGGCGTTAGTTGTGCCTGGCTGGGCTTTCCAAATACTATAAGATAAATACTGGTGAAGCGAGAGGAGAATGGTGGTACACAGGATTTAGGGATGAACACAGAAGCGTAAGAGAATTAACAACCGCTGCCTTTCCATTCCACTTTTGTTTTTCTTTACTCCAACCTTATCTCACTTGAACGTATTACAAAATCCCCCATTGGCCAGTTGCTCCTCTTCTTATTTCATTGGTGGTGCGAGCAATCGCATTACAAAACCAGCCTATACACCCTTCCAAGAATATATTGTTTTGATCTAAAATCATATTTCTTAACTTTTCATCCGAATTTCATCATTTAATTTATATGATTCAGGTAGAATATTGCTAAGTATTTACAAGAATGCCTTACTTTATGTGCAAGAAGCCCATATTATATATGATCTAGTGATTTTATTCTAATTCAGATTTATGATAATGAGACACTTTGCAAGTCTGTTAGATGAACAGATTCCATGAACTTTAGTTTCACAAAATATATACAATGAGAAAAGTTAAGTGAGAGAATAATATTCAAATTATGCAATTCTACGAAGTATTCAGTTGTTTAATTATGAACAGAATAAAAAGCAACTAGCAATTACCATGCAACCATTTTAAAGAAATACATGCATCCAGGTCCTCCCAATTTTCTTTTTATAATGTTTCACATGGTTGCAATCAATGACTAAATGACAAGCAACTCTCAACGCAACGAATAAGGGGAAAGAAGATAATCAGGCCAATCAACAATTGCTGCTCTTGGATGCTTTTATCGCAATCATGGTTGTCAAAATTTACGATCAGCTTTTGCGAAATGTTGCGGCGAAATACAATTCGCAAATCACTATTTAAAATCTAACATATACATTATTATATCGCATACCTAGCTGCATCGAAAATTGCACGTTTCAGCATCTATACACGTGTATCTACCTAAACATCAAATCTCTATAGATATAATAGACCTACTGAGCTGAGCCAGAGCAAAAATTAGATACATTTCGTGTTAACATTTCGATAACAATCCAATGGAGATTAAATTGCAAACTTTATATTATGTAAAGATTCATGGATTTTGTTGCTCATTAAATTTTGAATTGTTCTAAAAAAAAACCCATTAATATTAAATGATCTCTAATAATTTTAGTAGTTGAAAAATTAATTGTTTTTGTTATTTGAGCATGTTGTGTTCCTCATTCACGGAAAAATATGCCTAAGCAGTTGCATTTTCTGCCCTGAGATTAACAATGTAGGACCGCATTTAAAAGGATAATGAATTGAATGAATGCTCGCATTGTTAGAGAGGATGATGCAGCTAGTCATGTATGTAGAAGTGTGAAGGTCATTTTTGTGGTGGATCGATGGGGCCGATTTACTTGCGGCTCTACAACTATCATTAGCGGCTAATTTTCTCGCGGTTTCCTCCTCTCTTTAGCTCTATGGTCTTCGCCAACTCATGCAAGGCGACAGCAAGGAAATGCCCAAGGCCCCAATTGGCTCTAACTGCAGGTCACCATTACCTCTACACCACCGACCCGTCCGCACCAACATAAACTTCATGACTAAAAAGGTACAAAACCTTTCAAAATCTCCTATACATATACTACATCTATACATTTTTGTTTAGAGTGTATCTCCGACTTAAAGGGGTTTAGAGAGATGTACTCTTATTATGAAGTGAATGGTTAGGAGGAGCAGCCATAGCTCTATGAGGGCCCCACTCCCATATTATTTCCACCTAACCATCAGATTATTTTAGGCATTGTGAGTAATTAGTATTCAATGAAATTTTGATCCTTATCTCACAAGTATTCCGACATCAATTGACCAATTTCATTAAACCCCTCCCACTTCCAATATGGAGGCCAAGATGTGGAAAATTATGCAACCTTATTGGCTGCTGCCTAGATATCCACAATAAGGACCCTATTTTTCATCTGTCTTTCACCCAATGGCAGGGCACGTGAAATTGGTCAATTATTGCTCTTGCAAGACCATTTTTGGAATTGTGATTTAGTAACTTGCTTACTCAAGTAGGGTATTTAGATCTTAATCGTTATCAACATTAATTGGACTGGACTCTATTACTGCAAGTAGGTACTTTAAATATTAATATATTGTCTACAATAAAAACTCGGAATATGTCTATAGGTGAATGTCCGATTGATTGATAACCATGGTATTGAAATGAGTGCACATACTTCTAGGATAAACAAAGGTAGTATATAGGAAATGAAGGGGTGGGTGAAGTAGGTGAAGACGTTTTGACGATGTCGTAAACAGCACGTTGTCGATAAAAGTTGGGACGGACATGATTCTCTGGTTGGCGGCACTGAAACCATAAACGCGGGATTTGTCTCGTATGGGAATCGCCTTGGCAGATAGGTCTAAGTGCCTACATTTCCTCCAACGGTCACCAGTGGCCACTTAAGACGACTTTTACGGCCATCATGCGTGCAATCAGCTCGCAATACGACGCTCGCTTTCCACTGTAGTAAACTATCATGTATTAATGAATCCAAATGATTCCATCATTCTCGATCATGAAAGATTTGAGCATGCAGAACTAACTGGCCATGCACCAACATTTACAACATTGCTCTGTACTATACATGGGAAATAGAAATTTATTTAAGTTATGCAAATGCAGTGTGTATAAAAGGAAGAATTATAAAAGTAAATGCTATGCAATGAAGCCCATTTGTGTAATGCAGCCAAGCTTGCAAACTCCCATTCTATTCACACAATTGTATATTCTTAATTTAGTCATGCAGATGTATAGACTTTTACCAAATGTAATAGCTGTCAAATGCAAGTAGCTAAAAGTTAGAGCAAACTTATAATTCATTTAAAAAATATAAACCTACATTAGACATTAAGTGAAACTTGTCATGGATATATGGGAACATTTATATACCATTTATATAGCTCTCAAAATTGCTGCAATATATAGGCTCGTTCAGAAACTATTTTATATTTACCATGAATGTCACTAAAAACCCCCAACGACAACATATTATATATACTCACGAGACATATTGTCCACTATATGTATAGTTCCCATGGGCAAATATAACTTTATTCCCAGAATCCATATTGCACGGAGAAAGAGCAGTTTATCGAGTTTACCTCTAGATAAAATGATTTGTCTCGTAAACTTTTATATTGCGTATATTATGTACTTCTACAATCGAAACTCTCCTATTTGCGTCTTATATTCTCTTATGACATTTTAAGACTAACAGCACAACGGTTTTTCACACAATTCAAAAACTCGTGCTGTTTGATACCTATAATACCTTGCTTTTGTAAGTCTTAGAGAATTAAAACATGAATCTTACTTGAATGAACTAAACTAACATTGTTTCAGTATATTAAATCTCCACTGCAGGATTAAAAAATTTTTATATTGCATCCCATGTAACAAAAAATAAAAAATATAAAGTTAACATATCCAAAACTTTGAAAAGATTATTGGACAGCTAACCAATACAAGTTTTTCAATCTTCCGACATGAAATAAACATTTTGGAGAGAAAAATGTTCAGTATATATATATAGGAACCTAAACAATCAAAGTAAGTAAAATATTTTATCTCTAGGCAATGGTTAAGATATAATGTGCTTTTTCATCTGACAAGAGAAAGAGAGAAACTATGACACCTGATCGAATGCCAGTGCTTTTAAGATGAACTACACGAAGAATTGGAGTGGGCAAATCTCTCAATTTTAAAGCAAAGAGAGCTATACCTAGCTGCTGGCCACAAAATCGAAAATACATTTCTTTTATATAAGAATACTCGAAGGAGACCGTGTTTAGAGACTTGCAGATGGTTTTCTCTCACGATGCTTTGTGGTTGTGCACAAACATGATCCGTTGTCACGCATTTGTGTCCGTTCTCGTGATATATTATGCAATTTTCACGGACAAAGAAAATAAACAAAGCCACCTTCTATATCCTATATAGAATAATCTGTGCACGAATAGCAATGTGAATGTCCCAGATCTAAGCACATACAGTATATCAACAGAGTAGCTCTCCCACGTACAGGATAAACTCAAGTCAATTCATCAATTTTTATGCAAATATGATACAATACTTCCATTATACAGTACCTACACTAAGCCACTTTATCTTGGTATAAATTGCAATCTTATACACTTTCTAAAATGGTGTGGAGTAATTATGAGTGGATTCAACAAAAACTTGTTATAAGCAAATAAATCCATATTAAATTCCACTGCATTTGGAGAAATACTGTGTCTGATAATGATTATATGGGTCTTTTATTTTACAATTTGAAATATGCACCCCTACTTTGGCACCATAGCTCCCATTCTAAGAGAAGTGGCGAATGGCAGCCATATGCAATTTGTAATCGCCGCTTACGTTAGTGATTTAAGCTGCTTAATTACGCCATTGGAGCGCCACTAATGACATCCGAAAAAGGAATGTCTTCAATCAAGGGGGTGGACTGACCGAAGAATGCCAAGCTTGCGATAATCAGCCAGGTCGATTGTATGCTTAAGAGAATCGCAATGTTTTGCTTTGCACCACTAGGTGTCGCAAAAATCACCCTGTAGGTCTATGAAAAGCAAACAACATTTTTCTGTAATTTCGTAAACAACATTTTGTGCAGAAATTTATATGCCCATGCTGGGAAAAATGTAAATTTATGCATGGACTGCATGCCACCTATAGAAATTTTCAGATTTCCAAGAACATGCAATAATTGTATGGATTTTAATGTTGCGAAGATGATAATTGCACCTGTTGCTTCATATTTTATAACATTCTGACATGGACAGATTGTGGTTTATGGGCTATTTCAATGAATATTTCGTTTTAATACATATCTGAGTGTGTTGGCAATAATTTCAAAATATTCAGACGAAGTCTCTAATTTATACAGTTTGATGAAAAGGATCAATATTTGGAAATTATTTGTTGATCGAGCTATAAAAATCTAACAAAATTGCCACTTTAGCTTTTGATCAGTTACTTTTTTTTCCAAAATATCATTCGTCAAAATGTAAAACTTGGAAGGAAAGCTATAGCAACACTGGCGATCGAAAGCATGCAACCAAATCCCTTTATGTATCTAGGGCACATGCACTTTACCTTAAACTTTTAATGGCATAAATTTGATTCCAAAGGATTATAACTTTAAATAAAGTTATTTCTGGCAAGAGAGGGGGAAAAAAAAAACTAGCTCAGCTACCGTTCAAATCGTAATTGCATCTTATTATAAGTAACATTTCTAAAAAGTGCGGATGTATTTCATGCAAACTACCTACATATATACATATATTTCAAAGAGATGCAACTTTTCCATGTCGTTGCAGCTCAAGAAACGAAAGCAATCGATATTATGGTCCGGTTTTTTAGAGTGATAGATTGAACTGACTCTGGTGCATTTCTATCGCACTTCTTGCATACGGCGTATTTCACTGTAAATAGACTCCAGAGATCGCCTTTGGTCCAAAATTTCCGGTCATTACTTATTCGCTCCGAGTTTTTGAACGCCAAACCACACCCCAAAAAGATCCATTCCGGGAAATTTAATACGCACCTTGCGACGTCGACGAAGATACACAAAGCAAATCCAGCAAAAAAGTGAAATAGGACTTACTTCTATTACTTCCAATATATACATATACAATTTCTCTAGGTGCATATATAGGTAAACCAACAGATTAAGGTATTATTATATCCTACGCTATTGGTATATATGTATAGTGCGTCCGCACTCAAGTTGATAAAAATGATGATTGGTTGGTGGGAAAATCACTATGTATGCATGAAGAAAACAGAGCGAGAGAAAAATAAACTATACATGAATGGGAAGAAAATAAATTAGTGTAGGAAGTTGCGAACAGTAAAATCATTGGAAGTACCGGAGTAATCAATTATCTACGACTAATTCGCGACATCGCCCACCCGAGTAAGATTAATTACCTAGGTTGCTTCCTTGTTTATATTCGTGTACACTATGCAATCTTTTATAAAAGAGACTAGATCAATCGTTGTTGGGAATCAGGATCATAAAGCTGTCTGGATTTGGGCCTAATTATGCTTCTTTTTATCCGGCCACCTTCTCTTTAAAGCATCCTGGTTTTTATACCAACAACTTTCATTTCTTATAAATGCAAATAAAGTAAACCATGCAGGAACTTTCAGGTACACAAAAAAGAAACATATTGCAGATGACAAACTGCTAGGATTTTGAAGAGTTAGGGTAAATTCCACCAAATATATTTTTCATATAGGTTTTGTTGGAGGAAATGCAACTATATTTTGAAGTATTCATAAACCAAAACTTTATAGGATCGAGTTTGCAGTGTAGAGGTCATTTCATCAGATCGTATATGAAACACAAATTTGTACTTCAAAGAAATGTTTCGTCATGGCATTTAATTGTGATTACAATTCCCTTGTAAGTAATGAAGGATCATGCAATATTAACAACTTACTGCTGTTACACACATTACTACGTAATTGCAACAAATAGTTAGATAGACACTGGTCATTGCTAGCATTAATTGTTTGTATTTTTGCTTGTATATGTTCAATTGTTTTTTCTTTCTTTTTGCAGGCGTGCCCATCCATGTATCGCAACATGTATTATAAAGGTAAAAATCATATTGAATTACCTATTGATGAATATCTTTTGGCTGGAACAAAATTGTAATCCCTGTTGGCTCGCATTCATTTTGCCTTGCAGTGTTGTATATATTTTTCATGGTATATATTATATTCTGAAATCTCACAGGCACAACCCTGTGTCCGCAAAAAGGTCACAACACCCGTGGGAAATTACTCCGCTTTCCTCGCAATTATTGGTATACGAAAGGCACTCGCGACAGAAAGGTTTTTGTCTTGAATTACAGCTGCAACATCTGCTCAGATAGTCAAATTATCCTATAACAATAATTATATACATAATCATCCTTTTATATCGAATAAATATTGCTCCATCCAAACTGAAATGGAATAATTTATGCACAAAATAATACTGTCAACATCGCCAAAACCAAAATATTTTGTATGTGTATTACAAAGTAAATTTCCCAGTGTGCATATCACTTTAAATACAAAATTTCTAACAAATGGTGTCTCCACCTAAGTCATAATATTTTGTGAAATATGATCAAGGGAAACCTGAAAAAAGCATTATAATTTTGCTCTTGAATATCAGTAGCCACTTTGTATTAAATTAGAGAGGAACATTGCAATGCAGTATTATTTTAACAGCTATATGGCCGAATTCAAAATGGATTCTTGCTTGGGTCTGTGTCTGAACAAAGAGCGACAGCAGCGCCACTCTTCGTGTCTGGATTTTGTGGCGCGAAACATGAATGTCACGTGGAGTAGCCATATAAAGAGAGGGAGAATTTGTGTTTTACGGGGGCACGAAATGCTCATTTATCAGCGTAATACAAGGAGGATCAAGAGGGACCAAAGCAGGCCTTCTGTTTACCTCCTGTGTAGGAAGGGATCGGTCGCTGAAATGATCGCTAATAAGCAAGCTTAACGTCAAGCTGAGCTTCGCACTCCGTCCTATATATCAGCAAAGCGCTGTCAAACCTATACACCAATACACACAACACCACTATACTACCAATGCAATCGCCACAAACAATCATCCTATATATTCATTCAAATGTTCAAATACAACATGCCACATTCACATGCACACTCGAGTACATCGAATTTTGGGTTTTGAATAAATAATTTTAATTAAGTTACATCACTCTTGGTTACATTTATTCCATTAGATATATTTGTTAAATCAATGTTTAGAGCAATCATTGAACACCTACAAATAACATAACATTAATATTTGCCAGTTTTGGAGTGTTCTCCAAGAATCTAGTATAAGGATTTCTATCAGATTTTAAATACTCAGTGTATTTTAGGAAAAATAGTGTTCGTCCCCAGTAGTTCCCAACATCCAAAGGTACATTGAATATTCTACACTTGTCCTTTTGATAGGAATATCATGTTCTTCAAGTTCCCTCGTAAAATATGCTGCATAGATAAGAACAGAGTCCTAAACTTCATTGCAACCAAACCGAACTGCTCCATCTATCCTTTCAAAAAATCCAGAAAGTTTTTTGTGAATATTGAAGTGCATGTATGTCTACAGTAATGTCAAGCATATATTTTTTACCTACAGCAAAATTTGATCGGTAAATTTTATTCTAACCTCGCACTGCATAAATGCGAACCAACAAGGTTACTACTGCCATTATATATGTCAAAGAACAAGTGTGTGAAATGCAATAAAATGGAAATCGACTTCAATTGTTTTTTTTACTTCAAAGGGATGCATTTTTATAGAGGTACATATTTTTTTAGTTACTGGCAAAAGGAAATCCATAGTTTTTTTGTTACATATTTCACAAATTACGGTAATGCAGCATTTTAACTCATACAGCCAAAAAATATTCAATGCAAGTTTATTTGCAAAGATAAATTTAATCTTGCAAATTCAAAACTAAATTTCTGCAGTTATAATTTTCATTCCAGATATAAATTGTTGTATATACATTCTACATGTGTTTGTGTTGCTAGTCTTTATGCCCTAACAATGATAAGTAGAATTTTGCTTTACTTGCAGCCAAAACGTGGCTGGGACCGTGAAGACATCGAAACAAGCTCCAAGGAAGAACCAGGTTAAAAATTCCAACACTTCACAGAAAACGCTGTGACATTCACAAGGGTCTCTCTCTGAAGATGTCGATATGGGCCAAATATTGCGTTTAAACGAAAGTGGTGAAGTGTTAACAGTAATATCGGTGCAACCACATCTCAATCGAACAGCCAGCCGAATACGCGGATATACTTGAAAAGTTGCACAAACATTACCCAAGTGACCTCTACAGCTACTTGTACAACGGGATTGTTGGTGAAAAATCAGTAAAAGAAATATATACGGATCTACCCAGAGATATATCCCAAACAACTACAACAACAAATAACAGAAAATGTGTACGGTGTACGACGAATGACAGAACGAAAAATTGAACGTTTGAATTATCGTTCTGTTTGATGCCATGCAGAATATCATATCATTTTCATATAATTTTATACTTACTTTTCAAAGAAAACAATGTGAATTCGTACACATATCTCAGCTACAACGACATATCTTCGGAAAGAGTTTGAAAAATAAAAGTTACAGCTTTCATCACCGATTATTCCAAATATTGTGTCTATGTTTGTAACTATATACAGTAAAATCTGTCTAAGTCAATATCCTATACAAGGACAATGGTCATAAGATCTAAATTGGGTCCAGTGGTTTACTGTTATAACTTAAACAGGTTCTGCTGTAATTGAAAACTGTGCTTTAAGGTGAACTGACTGGGATAATTAGCAAAACTAAAAGTCAAAAGGTTTTGATCCCATGTAAGTAATGTCCCTGTGCGGAGGAAATGATAATCCTTCAGGTGAGGACAAAGTAGGACAAAGAGACCCAAGTGATGACGTCATCAAAAAGTCGAAATATGGCCGTGCACTTGATAAAAAATTCCGGATTAATCCCCATTAATGTTCAAATGCATAGCAAGAGTATTAATTTTCATTGAAATGCGAGACTTGAAATACACTCCTGTCAGTTCACCTTTAATAAGGTCGTAAAAATTTTACGGTTCGAGTTTCACCCAGGTTTCACAGCACTAATGTCAACCAACTTTTACTGTGTTGCATGTATGCAAAACGGAATATCAGGAATATGCACGTCGAGGTAAGTGCCGGATTAAAAAATAATACCGTCCAATTTGGCTTTCCACGGTGATGCATATTATAAAACTGAGCTGCGGATTTATTTGAATGACATTATTTTATTGCACTCACAAGCGAGCGAAATGTTCCAGTGATATATGAAATTTCCTCCTTCAAAAAGAAGAAGAGGAGGAGGAGCAGGAGGAGTAGTAGGAGCAGGAGGAGCAGGAGGAGTAGGTGGAACCCCTGACTGATATGCAGTCTTGTATCATAAATACCAAGATAGTTTTCTTAGAGTGAATATATAATCTAAAGGACCTGCTTCTTCTTATATACATTCAAAAATGGTGCAGCATTAACAGCACACACTTTACTTTTTAAACTGAAGAAGTCAACTCCATGTCTGTGTGGGAGTAGATAGAGGTCGCAATTTTAATAACACTCCCCATTTTCTAGCCATATATGCTCTTCTCTCAACACGCACCCAGAAAGATTTCCTCCAAAATTTACATACAAATGGAATTGATAAAATCGTTTCATTCTGTGAAGAAGACTACAAATAAAAAACTCATACGTGCACGAGTCCTAAAACGAAGTGGGAAAAAATAGAGTCCATTTTACAAAGGAAAGAAATTAAACATACCCAAGTAAGAAAAAATAAATAAATGGGAAGCCATCTCCCATATATACTGTATGTATATACTAAAAGGAAGCCTATATCCAGAAAGTGATACTGATATAAAAAGCCATAGCTCTCTGGAGATTTATCTCAAGATTTGTTTTTTCTCAGCGAATAAATCTGATGCTCCGCAGTTGAATTATGCTTAAGCGTTTCATATATGAGAGATGAATTGTTCCTGCAGGCAGTGGTGGAAAAAAATCAGTTCAACTATATCTTTAGGAAGCAAATGAAATGTCTGCCTAGAAGTGTAACAATAACATGTGTAGGTGTGCAATTGTATTTATTGCGATAGGTATACAAGATCCATCGATTGCGAATACAATCAATACATTATTTACTTTCATATTTTTAAAATGAATTTAGAACAGGTTAAAACTTGCGTGAAATTACTATTTCTAAAAGATACATTTCGCAGATGCTCAGCTAGTAAAATAAAAGTTGTTCTCCATGCACTTTTATACACAAATAATATTATTAGAAATGATGATCTTGTCTGTACATATGTGAAGCACAAATTTATATTTCATCATTAGTATATTCTTTAATAATTGCAGAACTTGAAAAATAATAATCTATAGTAGCATTGCAATTAAGTTGCAGATTCCATTGCGATTTATCATGTATAGAATGCATGGGTCATGCAGGAACACAGCACGTGGAATAGATTTCAATAAGTTTGAGAGTAGACAGATAAATGGACAATTCGATGACTTAAGACGGATTGCAGGTATAAAAAATACCATAGTGTTGCACGACTCTAGCTTATACTTATGTTAGCGGATTTCTAGCAAATTACATTTGAAATTCAATTACCACTAGCCACCTCCATTGGCAAGCTAGCGACACTGTTTTCCCTTAAACGCATATTGATTTAACGTCAACCTCTCACCTCTTGTATACACCTCCAATACACCCCTTCCATACCTACGTCCGAAAAGAAGGTACTAACACTATATGACGGCCCATTCTATACTAGAATATAAACTACATTCAACCCTCAAGGTGAGCATACATATGCAACGTATGAAGATTTACGAATTCAAAAGGGCCACCTATAAAACTTGGGTCCGAAAACACCTAAAGAATATTCGTTTTATTGCCTGGCTCTGACTTCAATATGCTCCTGTTGCCATCAAATCAACTTCAATTGTATGCAAAGCAAGTATATTTGAAACATTTATTTTTGAATAACTTTTATAGCCTTCGAAATACAATAAAAACTTATCCTTCTGAAAGTCATTCCATATAAAAGGAATGTATTGAGCAAATGTTGATCAAATTGATCAAAAATCTATACTAGAAATGTTCTTTTTGGATGCCCTACCTATAGTTGATAGTGATACTTTATTCGTTAATTCAAAACAATTGTATGTCTGTGTTGCTCTATATCAGAGCGAATTAATAATTAATTTAAATTGAAAACCTATAAAAAGTTTGCTTCAATGAATGTAACATACATGGTGAGTCGCCTAACACTGACCTGCTCAATAGTTTGTCATGGCCCTATCTGCCACAGTATCAAAGGTAGAAATGCAAAGTCCTTGAAATATTAAAGGCACCACCAGGACAGTCCAAGGTCAAGCACTATTCCTGCACATAACCATAATTCACCATGTACTGCACACAATTTGAGCTATTGAGCAGGTCAGTGTTACGTGACTCACCCTGTATAATGCAGCATTCACTATCATTAATAATTCAGCACTTACTTGATGGGAACTATTTTCTGGTCATTGTTTTTTATTGTTTAAATGTAATATGATGATTTCTCGGCAACTCCTTTTGAAATAACAAGAAAATATGAACATTGTACAGTATGAAAATACAAATGTTGCAGCATTGGAAGGTAGAAATGGATCCAATGTGCTCATTGCTGCCATCTAAGTTTTACATGAAGGGCCCCTATAATGGTGTCTCTAACCCCTAGGACCCAAAGAACAGGACATCTAATGCAAACCCGATGCAGTTTTGTCAGTATAGAAGAATTTATCAGAAGTTGAGTGTGACTGTATGTTTGATGGTGGGAATAAAATAGAAATTCGACTATATATCTCTGGAGATGACGTATTGCTGGTGTCAGTGTTTGGGTCCAATTTCAACAATGCCACAATGTCGTTATTCCCGCTCGACATCCACTCCCAACACCAATGCCCCATGAGCCAAACTCTGTTGTACATATTGTATATGGCTATAGGAAATTCATCGTCACATTTTGCACGACAACAAAATATAACTCTTGCATCGATCTTTCACCTCACCCCATGTGTATATGCACACAAACGCCTAGCCCATTCACAATGTGACGTCATGTCATGCCCATATGAAACCCATTCCAAGAAAAGTGTTTTCCGAGCAAAATTCAACACTTCACTTCGTTGGAAAACGATCTTATTTTCGAAAATGCTCCCTTGTGATATGCAAGCATATGGCATGCCCATAAAATATCACTCAAGATTAACATATACGATATAACATTGCACAATATACAGTTTTATTTAAATACTCTGAAATTTCGATACATTTCGTAGAACATTATACATTTTCCTCAAGGGGAATCTATACTACATAGGCTCAAATATGAAAAATTTGAGTCACTTTCACACACATTAATAACAATTAGTATGCTAACAAATTATCAATTAGTATAGTATTTAGAAGAGAAATAAGTAAACATCCATTCCATTATATTCAATCCATTAATATAATAATAATTACATTGTATTATTGCTTTTATACTCATGCATCTTAAATGGATTTAACTTTCCACACCCTTAAAAATGTTATATTCATGAACTTCTACATTATTTAAATACAGAGGTTTACATTAATTAATTAGTGAACACTTTAGAATGTACTAAGGAAGAAAGCTAAAATCAACAAACTTGCATTGCGCATCTGCACAAAGAAATATACTTATTATTTATTTAACATTGCTTTACCTTATTACGTTTGCTACATAATTATCTTCCCTGAATTACATTTATTCGAAAATAAAATGACATGTACATTTATATAGATCTCTATATCTTTATAAGGAAAACTTCCTGAACGACACTGCTGAATTTTGCAAATTATGTTGCATATCCATAACTCTATCCTGGGAGTTATTTGGCAGCCATTGCACAAGTCTGCCACAGCTTGACTGATGTAATGGCGGCCAAAGGATGCTGGATAGAATTGCGGAATGTGCAGCATATATTTCGTATGGGAAGCCAAAAAGGATGTGGTACTGTCCACACTAAAGCTATATCATCTTTCGGAGCAACGTATTTTTCTCCTATATAAAATATTTGGTATTTGTGTCTTGCAGTCATGCACCATTGTATTCAGAACCATTCAAGTAGGACATACATCACGTGATGTCTGTTTCTAGCTAGAGTGTAATTTCTCAATATCGATTACATATTTTCTTACATAAAAGAGGACAGGATTAGTAGAAACCCCTTAAAGGGATGTCCAGGCTCAGATTAAAAGATGCAAGATGTTCATAGGTCTATACTATACCATACTTTTGTGAAATTGCATCTACAAATTATCCATAAAACTTGAGGACATTTCGCTCGGATAATTTTGACAGGAAACACGGTATTGCAAGCTAAACCCTACAATTTGTGGGGAACAAAGTTTCAATGGAAAAGACGAAACCGAATGGCGGTAATATTTTTGCCAAGAGATTGATGACATTCACATCCTCGATGCTTCTCTAATTATAAAATCAATTTTCCTCGGATTCGTCATGAATTGCAAAGGGTGGGGGTCTTTCAACTTGCGGCCTGTGACAATTTTATACAAAAAAAATGAAACCCCAACCCCTCTGGGAATTAAATCCAACAAACTGCAGCAGCAGCAACAACAAAAAACGACATCAACTACAACGTGTAGCCAAACAACTTGGGAAAAAATATTTGCAGTGCAATGTACGTCATAAAAACACAGTTATCTACAAAAAATATACATTGTTTTTATCCCATTACTAGTTTTATTTATTTCATTTTAATTGGAGCTCACCCGTTGCAGCATTTCCTCTCTTTTTCAACTTTTTCTTGACTTTTTATCAGATTTAGATTTAACATGTATACCTAAGCCATCAGATTCAGCCATTCGCAAAAATCCCTTCTTTGGAGAGAAATTTAAATCGCATTAGTAATGTTTATGACAGATGCCCCGAAAGTTAAATTACAAGATGCATTTCATTTTCTCTGATTTTTGAAAAAGGAATGCAGACTAATCCAATAAAACCAAAACTGTAAATAATTTAGGTATACGTACTCAAAACTCTCCTGCAAAACATTATTTCCTAAATTATGTATTTGTACTTCAAAATGATGCAGTTACATGGAGTTCAGATGGTACATATCAGCACATAGGATATATTTAAACGAATATTCACAAACATGACTCAAATAAAGCACATTTGTTATTAATAACATTTTCAGTGAAATAATAACTAAATTAAAATATCCACAGCAAAAAGACATATGTATTACCTATTTTATGAACGTCCCCCATAAGGAAAGTTTTGTCTACACTATCCTAAAGAATAAAATTTAGATTACTTGGAATATAAAGCTGGGTAGGTAATTACGATTCACTAAATTTGTGGAAGTATTGCTCAATAATTTCCATTTCAAATACTGAAAGTTCTGCGAATATTTAATTGAATATTATAGAAAAGCCCAATTGTTGATCGAAATGTAATAATGTCAGGTATTGATTTACTCGTCATTTCGCAATTTCATAGGCTCGCTTCATTGACATGGTAATTTGAATTCCAATGTGTAATTCAAAAGCTATGCTAAGCAATGAATTATGAAATTCCTTTGCGTATAATATGGCAAACAAAAATGAGATTTCCGGTAATAACGCCATATATAGGACACAAATCCAAAGAAAAACATTAAATGGATGACTCAACAATGATGCGACTATTACGCCCCTTTTGGCCAATTTTCATTAGAATGTGGATGATAGCATGAATATTAGGGTGAAATTGGACACACAAGCTTTCATCAAAGTATCTGTTTCTCATTTCTCCAAAGATATCATTGGAAAAAATGACATTGTGACTGTCGTTGGCTTCAGATTCTAGGCAATGCAGCATTCCTGCAAGAAATTACTTTCTGATATTACAAAAGGGGCGTGTTATATGGATACTGGGTAAGTCAGAAATATGGGACACCCCAATAATCTTGCTGAAATAATCATGAACGTGAAAGCCGTTGATGGAGTTTAATAAGAAATAAGAGGAGTTCATTGCACCCAGTAAGTGCGACCTTGGATATCAGGGTCAACATCATTCAAAACGTATACTTTTTCCTTTTTGCGATAGAGTACAAGAAGCAACTAAAACGTTACATTAGTGAAAATACACTGTTATACAGTTTATCGATCCAAATGATATAAAAATGAACCAATGTGCGAATAGCCCTCCTACACAATGCAGCCCATATGTAATGCAGTGAAAACCGCGCAAAAAGCTCCCCGTTAAATATTAAAATCGAAAGTATTCTTTGATCGCAAGCAACGAATGACGCAAACGTCGATACACTTTTGTAGATAATGTTGAAGTGTTCGTTGCAAATGTTACTGATCATAGGAAGTGCTCAAAATGGTGTATGCTGAGCTCAAGGAGCAAGATTTTGGTTGGTGGTCCGTGTTTCTGTCTCATCCCGGTCTCATCCCACCACGAATGGGCATTTTGGAAAGTTTATTTGCTCTAATTATATGCTTTAATAGCAGGAACACCAACTAACCAGCAAAGCCTTGCAGTAAATCGCTACTTCATCTCGAATTCAGAACTCGGGGGAAGCACCAGAACCAAGAATGCAAATAATGCCCTCCAGCTTTTCTCCAATTTCAAATCTTTTTCCCCACTCAAGAGAAAAAGTTGTGCACAATTAAATACAATTCGTACAATCTTTTGTGCACAACTTTTTCTCTTGGGTAACTCGCTCATGTTACTGTTACATAATTCTCCTAACTGAAACTTCCCACCTATATCACACAACTAACCGAGTTTAATTGTTGTATAGTAATATAGACCAAGAAGAATAGACTTTTCGGATTCTTGTATAGTCGGTAGTTAATACACCAAAATGATATCATACACAAGTGTTACGGATGTAATTTCAGATCAGTTATACTTTCTGGAACATCAAGTGAGATCATTGAAAAGGTTGGGCAACTCGTTGGTTGCCTGCTGCACCAAGAAGGGGGTTAAAAAAAAGGAGAGAACTAAAAAGCCAACCGCTCAACGCGTAACGAGCACAATCCTACATAACTTCATGCTAATCCTGCTAAGGGTTTTGGGTTTCGGTTTTTGGAGCAGGTTTGGGAGGTTGCAATCGATTGGGAGCGAAGTTGGGTGACAGATGGCGACAATCGTGAAGCACCGAAAAGCGATCCATCACTAGAAGAGGCTCCCGGATCGCGCAATTCTTCGCTCGCCCACCGACTCCACGAGGGCCATTTTTATTAATACCCCGTTCACGGATGGCTGCAAATAGAAATTTATCATGCGACGTGGGACCCCGAGGAACCATTTCTGGCGTGCGTGATTCCCGCCCGCCAAAACCCATTGCCCAAGCTGGCAAATCTCAGCGTCATCCAAACCTCTTTTTTTCTAACCCCCAACTTTACTTTCTTTGCACCAAAATCATCTCAAATCTGCCGCTCAACACCAACAAATCATCCAGAATAAACATTGCAGTCTTGGTACAAATTTACAATTTTCAAATTTACAGTGGAATCTAGCTTCCATAACAGCACTGTGTAACTGTGTACTGCGCTGTGCCCTTATAATACAACTTCTTCATTGTTTTTTATATACAAGTATGTTTTATTTTATTGTAATAACAGGCAATGTAGGAGTGCTTAGAGAAGAAATTCGTGGAACCACCCCCTCATCAGGGTGTAAAAATGGACTAGGAATCACTGAGTCAGGCAGCAGCTACTCCAACCTACCCTTTAGTTGGGTCTAGTCCATTTTAAATCCCAATGAGGGCGGAGCTACGAATTTCTTCTCTCACTGCACCTACTATATAATAGGATGTGGATGTGGAAAAGGAAACTAATGTACGTGTATAATAGTTTGGGCCACTCCTAATAAAGCCAAATTGTGTCATATCTTGCATCATACTATCTGTAATTGGTTAAGATCTTGCACATATTAGTATCCTTCCCCTCTTTCAACACTTCATTGATGCAATCTTGGACACGGTTTTATTATAGCTTCAATATTACCCAAATGCTAACAAGTTTAGGCTATATCAAAGTGACTATAGATTCTGTCTCAAACCAGCAGGAAAGATGTAATAAGAAAATCAATATAAAGAAATACACTTGGAAAATCTGAGTAACAATAATAAATAAAAACAGGTTCATAGTGAATATCAAAATTCAGAAAGCAATCATGGAGTTTGTAATATATGATAGATCGCATTATTATGCATGCATGCAAATTGCAATGTTGAAACAGATAAATTATAAGCAACAAATTATGTAGTTTGAAAAATATTGACAACATTGCTTCTGGAAAGTTGCCATCTCCAACACGGAAATAATTGAATGTATGGTAAAATTTACGAGGCACCATTGAAAACTACGAAGTATACTATCGCACAAAGATTGATATTCTTGAAATATTTTAACTTAATGGCCGCCGAGTTTCCTAAAAGTTCCCCCAGGGGTCTAAGCGTTCCAAAACGGACCATTCAATCTTGCGATTTAATTTCATTTTTGTCTTTGCTCTCCTTTCGGAATTCAAAGTGCATCAAAGTCAGTCACATTGACGAGCAATAAAATGATTTATGTGCAGCATATAACTAAGTTCAAATTGCCTTCCTGCCTTTCATAGTCTGTTTTATGCCCTCTTCACTGCCAAAACAATATTTTAGTATTTTATTCGCCGTGTTCTGACTTTTAACACTGTTCTGAAAAGCACTAAATTGAAATCTCCAGAGAAGTAATACATTTGCAAATAAAACAAATTATCCCAATATGTTATTCAAATGAACAAAAAAATGTATTATTGCCAAACAAGCGCAACTTTTCAACACAATAAACAATATATGCTATAAGAAATATTTTCCCATGCTATTAGCTACTGGTTATTCTGACCAATGTGTATAAAATACCTTAATCAATTAATAAGATCCATGTTTATTTTGTGGAAAATAAAAATGTATAAGTTACAAGTAATTCCCACAAGTAACCATGCCACACGATTGTATAGGTAAACTTATTACCGAGTATTGGTAAAGGTGTAATTAAGTATGTGAATTATATAATATGATTTCAGGTGCATGAAACCTTATATGTATTTTTTTTCTTTAGGGAAAATGAAAAATTCACTGTACCATTCAGAAGAATATTTGTTGGCAGAATGACGATTTTCAGAAGCGTTGTACTTTCAATATTGAGTCCCTCAAATCGATAATTCAGAAAGACGCTCCAACTTGTGAATATGCCTGCAAACGTAAATACATAGCAAGAAAATAAGAAAATAAGAAAATAATAAAGACTATATGCAAATTAAAATTTCCCAACTAAATTATTTAGAGTTGTCCACAGAGCAACAATCTCAGATTTGGTTTCAATTATAATTACTAAATATTATCCTCCTTGTGACAAAGAACATGTTTGACTACTTTGTAAGCTCATTGTTCTACATAGTAATTATATTTTATCAATGATGTAATAATTGGTCATGCGCATTCGAGTTGCGTAATAACGAGCAAGAAGTCACTAAACTTCTTTAGTGAACAAAACTTTGATTTCTTCAGGTCCCAATGCAGTGGTATGTTTCCAAGGTCCATAAACAGAATTTTGCTCCTACTGGCTCATACCAAAGCCACGCCTGAACTTTTTCACAGAAACGATTTTATTTACATCCCAAATGCAATACATTTTATTGCCATCCCATCGCTACAAAATACTCTATTTTGTTATAATATTATAAAAGAAAATGACATGGAATCATAATTATACATATAAGAATTGACCTTTTTCAGTAGCACCACCTTAATTTTTCCAATATGGAGGCCATAGTTGGGGTAAAGCTGCAAACTGATTGGCTGAAAACCAGTTTATCCACTTCATCCAAACTAAAGACGCCATTTTTACTTGGTTTTTCAACCAATGGCTGCTTACTGAAAAAGGTTAATTCCCTGCCGCATTTCAATATCCAACGAATAATCCACTAGCTCAAACTGCTCATTTTATAATTATACCCTGTAAAATGTAACACAGTTTACAATTGCATTCGATAAATTAAGAAACTATAGCAATAAGTGCGTTTCCTCATCCTATAATAATATTCCACATATAAATTCAATAAACATAAAAACACCAGTAAACCAAATTAAATACAATGAACGTTACTGGAAACACGAGTCGAGAATATTTATCAATTATATTTACATCTTTTATCTTGGGTAAAGAGATTCTAATGGCGTTGGCCCGTTTCTTCAGATTGTAGAGCATTTTGTTTCGTTTTTGCTTGTTTCCAAAACGAGACTTCCGTGTTGAAGAAGAAGAGAAAATGTAGCCCCTGGTTGGGTATGAATAATGGCTGGGTCCAACGATGCGAAAACTTGGAGGGAAATGAATTTCCGTTGTTCCTTCAGTGGTTGACGGAAGTTGCAAGGTCCTGCAGTTCCTGCTTCTCAAACTGGCAATGGGCGACATTCGGATTTCTTGCAATTCGATTATTTCTTCACTCTGAACGTGGCAAAAATTTCCATTTAATCCACTCAACCTGTTTTCCACACACAACATATTCATATGCAAACTTGTTTCAAGTGCAAGCGCCCCATAAATGACGAAATTGGCAAGCGTCCAGTTCTATTTATATCTTTTTGAAACAAAAGCTTAATGTTACTGATCGTTGCGCAATAATGCGCAATAATAATTTGTTTAATAAGTCAAACGCATAGTTGGTTCAAGGACACTGGCCTTGAAACTGTTCAAAACAACTTTTTGGGTGGAATGTTTCCTTCTAAATATAACCAAGAACTGAATATTGCAATATTTCGTCTTTTTTGATGAAACAATTGAATGTTTTGCAACAACTCCACAACCCAAATAAGTCGCCCCAACAATTCCCTCCTTCCAAGTCCATTTTCGGATAAAACCGAACAACTTACAAATTAAATAAAAACTTATTATAATTACATATCAAACAAGGGGCTGTTTTGAGTCAAACCAGGTCAAACTTTCAAATAATATCCCACTATACTGAATTCGTTTCTCATATATTCTATAATACAAAAACAGAATTTTAGTCATACTAATCATGTCTATTCCAGTCAATATTTAATAGCAAAGAGCGTTATTATTTAAGAATTTGTTCTGGTAATGGGTGAATTGATTGTATACTAGTAGTTCCGTGCAGTAATTAAAAGTACAATTGGAATAAAATGAATTAAAAACGAACATGCCATGGCATCTTGTCTTTCACTTGAATGTGCTGCTGATTTCAATTTTTTGGCTTTGCGTTTTGCTCTTTCACCCCAGTAAGTGTAGTTGACAGCTGCATACTCCAACAGAGCAGCAAACACAAAAACAAAGCACATGACCAGGTATATGTCAATAGCTTTCACATAAGAAATCCGAGGTAAACTCGATCGAACACCAGTACTTATCGTAGTCATCGTTAGTACCGTAGTGATCCCTGTAAACATACAAAAATAATTAAAATTATGTACATGAGAAATTGTATTTTATTCCATATGAACAAAACATAATTTCACCACTGTGATAAAATGTGTATTATATTTACCTAATGCAACTCTAGCAGATGTAGCTTCGTGATTAATCCAGAAAGACACCCAAGATAGTGTTACAATCAAAATTGATGGCAGGTAAGTCTGGAAAACGAAGTATCCAATATTTCTTTGCATTTGGAAACCCAGAGAAAGTCGTTGGTAGCTACCTGAAAATTATTTTAAATGTATTATAATAGCAAATTTCGACCTACAATCCTATAACAAATGTACTATGCAAAATGCTTTGATCTTGATTAAAATGTATGATTATATTTGCTTGACTTACAAACCAAGTTGTAATCATAAAAATGTTGCATATCTGAACAGTAAAAAAACAAACAAACAACATGATTCTCAATATTATAATAATATATGTAGCTATAGTATATAAAATGTTTATAAAGATTTGTGCACAATTAATGCCACAAAAAACTGTAATGTTCACAGTATAATCAAGAGGTATACCTAATGAATGAAAATGTATACTACATTAAGTTGGTTTAACTTTTGCTCTTCCTTGCAGGTTCGGTACATTATGTTTTACTATTATCTTGTCTCTAAAGCCAATAACAATTGAACAATTGGTCAATATTGAAAGTGTGCCATCGATAATTTGTGTGAGTACTGGTCAACTGAACCTACACAAACAAAATGATGGATGAAGTCTCATAGACAAAGAACTAAGCAGAGCTCAGCTAATTCTAAAATCCCTGGGAAGTTTCTTGACAGTGAAGATAAGGGAATATCTGCTGCAAACACGTCCAACAAGCAAAAGCTTAACAAAAAACTGCAATTTTCAGCGTTCTGGCTAAGCTTTTAAGCCGCTGAGAAGATAACAGTGTAATGTATATATAGGTTTGTTTATGTAAAATAACAATACGATTATAAACACCTGTAGCCAGATCCTCACGCCTGTCTGTGGTTTCATGATTTAAAATTGAAAATTGCGGAAGTTCTACTTGTTCCACACCTTTCACAGTCTTCCAGTACATTACAACATCACGAACTGTGTATCCATCTAATACAACAAGAAAAGAAACAACGTCTTATTCCATTGCAAACCGAATCAATCACTAAATAAGTAAGACTATCTGCAGCTCTTAACTAAATAACTCCACAACCACTTAACAGATTGGTACCACTTTGGCAACTATTCAGAACAGTAAAAAGAAACAGATACAGTGTATACATACATCCAAAAAAGATCTATACCACCCAGAAAACAAAATGGCGGCGATTCAAAGCTGTATTCACTCATTAAATTGTCTTTTGTAATTTTCCAAGGCAGTACTTTAATAATATTCACTGAATTCCAGGCTGTGATGTCAAACAATATATATTTCCTGAAGCCATTCTGATCTTATAAATAAATAATACTACCTCTATGTGGACAACATGCTAATGAAAATTGTCTTACAACTTTCAATCTCCACAGTACAGTTCTGATTGTCCAATGGATAATAATGTAAATCCATCATGCAAGCCAGTGTAGTTGTAAATCTGAAAGATAATATCGGTAAACAGAGTTATTATATGATTATTATGTTAATATACACTCACTAAAGCAAACAGTGGCGACAACCTCATCCCATAGATGATGGATCCATCGGGGTGGAGTCTGATCATTTTGTTTTTCTCTGTGACGTCATGTAAAAATGAATTTTTGTCATTGGCAAAAAAAGTGTCTGGAACCCAGATTTTTTCAGCAAAATCGCCAGCCAGTGTAAGAACTTGATCATTGATATCAGCAAATGCTAGTCTGTCATCAGTCCAATATTGATTTAGATATAAGGTGATGGTGTAATCCTACACATATAGACATTGTATAAATTCACTCGCAAATTAACAATGTTATTCTCACATGAAACAAAATCTAAATTACCATATTCACTTCTGATATGCTGTCAAAACTAGCAATTGTTAATTCCATCCCTACACGTAAGGGATCTCCTAAAATTCATAAAGATATAAAACAAATTTCTATTTTGCATATATTCAATACACAATATAATTAATTTGCAATAAAAACTAGTATTTTAAACTTTTCTACACAAAATATTATCTATCATATATATCACAGTCGCAAATATTTTGATAGATTTCTTAATTCGAAAACAATAATGTCAGTCGATTGGATATTATATTCAGTTTTGTAAGTACCGAGGAATGAATGAGATGTTGCATGTCTTTGTTGGACCAAAATATGCTTTTCTAGCAAAAATATCTAATAAACACTGCAATGCAAAATTTTGGGAAGATAAATAATTGGGGCAGCCATACAAAATAGACAAAATCAAATTTGATTTTAAATGAGGAAATCAAATTAAGCTCTATACTTTGTTTCTACATTTGAAAGTCAATTAATGTATACATGTACATATTGATAAATTATATTTTAAAGTAGAAATTGAATTCCTTGTGGAATTATATATTATAAATATCTAATACTACCTATACACATATAATGACATTCTTACCTCCAAAGTTTGGTCTGAGGCGAATGTCATATCCTTGTAAAATTGTAGAGACAGTCTTGGTGAAATTAGCAGCCCTATCAGTTGCTTTGGCTCCATTGTCTGCACTGCATGGTGACCCAACAGGCAATCAAATTTGAATATAAAAAATAGGGATCTGTATTTCCTACATATTTGCAATTACCCATAGAATGCGATGAGGCAGAGAAGCAAAGAAAACAATCCCATGTCCATAAAAAGAGTATAAACCCAGATTGAGGGTGCCAAGAACAACCTTTTCCAACGACTGCCTCATCGTCGACTGAGTTTCTATACAAAGAGCAGCAGAACACAGCATTTGCCATCGATCCATCGCAAGGCAACAAGTGATCAACTTCCTCCATTATTAGCACAAAGCATATAGTAATCTAAATTTAAAAATCACAACTATGTTGTAGACAATTCTCAGCAAAGCAATACCTATAGTGGGGAAACGAATACAAACATGGCAACACAAAATACAGGAAATTGCAAAGGGCTAAAGTCAAAATCCACTTGCCATAGACATAGGTCTAATTACTCAATCTCAACAAAGTCACTGCTTAATGAAATGGCACAAGTCTGTGGCATCAGGTTCCTTCATTTTTTCTCTTTGAACTTTTAATTTGCTGTAGGGTTGGGATTTAAAGGAATGTACTTTTAATAGCATGACTAGTTTGCAATTGCTAAGTATTCTGTGGATGCAGACATTCACCAACTATAATAATTTGCAGTGGAAACCACAGCTAGGAACTGTATTTAAGCATTGGGGTATACTTGATTTTAATGTAAAAGTTTGTTTATTAATAGTGCAAAATTGGTTTCAATTTTAAAACTACATTGCATGGCAAATACAAAGGTTTCAAAATTTAAAATATGATAATTATTTAATAGCTTATAATTTGCACAAGTTAGTAAGTTAGTATCTTAATAACAAAAAGAAGTCCTTATAGAGAGATAGAACATGCATTATAATCATTTATACCACAGTCATTTACCTGCAGACGTTATTTGGTAACATTAATAATAAATACTATGTTCGTACAACATGCTATTCCCACTGGAAATATGTTATATGTGCAATTAATTATTTTATGCCTACAACATAATAGGTAACTAGAATTGCTAAAATAAAGGTTTAACGTGCTTCAATACATGTTGATGTATTTTCATTACATTTTGTTAAGAAACAATGAGGCATGGTAGATTATTACAAATAATAATAATTAAGCTGTAAAACCTGATTTAGAAAGTTAAAAAAATATCAATTTATTCAGCAATGCACTGTGTTTAGTATTACTTCCCATATACATGTCCAATTGCAAGAGATCCTTGTTCAAGTGCTAAGACATTAAACTAACATGTCGATTCCATGAGATTTTCTACTCATAATTTATACGGAAGTTAATTGCAATTACACTGTCTCTAAAGACTTCCTGATGAGCAAAACGAAGCGTTAATTACAACAATCAGGAAGAGTGTTTAATTAATGAACTGAATACCAATTGAGAATTTGTGAAGAACTGGGATTTTATAGTAGAGTATTTATATATTTCAATAATGTTACAAAAGAAGAGGCTGGAGCAAAAGTTTCATATATATTTTAAACACTTCAAGAAAGAATTTCTGATTTTAAACACTTCACAACAAAATTCATCTCTTTGGCGTGTTGAACAATACCTCATTTCATGCTATAGCCCTACTATCCACTTTGTTGAAAAGCAGCATATTGCTATTGTGCTGTCATGCACCAGTGTACTTAACCTTAAAAAGTTTTGCGCAACTGAAAACGCGAATCATGCAGTTATAAAAGAAAAAAATTCAATTTTAATTTAATACAGCAGTATAATATGACAACAGATTAGATGTTGATATCGAGATGAAAACATGGTCGTCATGATGATTTGATTGTCAACTATGCACGCATGCGCCAACTACTGAACTGACAACATCATGGTGACATCAACGATTTTAATGGGCTGAAACTCGAACAAGAATGCCATTTCCGATTTATTTTCCTCCAGGCAAAAGTCACACTCACGTTGTCCTACACTAAAATGATGCTTAATTATGTCCTATGGCTATTAACAATTCTCTTTACCCAAGTGACCAATGTGCTCCTTCAACTTCCAACCAATCATAAACTGTAAGTAAATCCTATTTTCATACAAACGCTGAATTGAGGTATAGTAGATGTGGAAAGTTCAAGAATTCATCCATATAGTACGAGTAACAAAAATGTCATTAGCTTACATAAATAAAAATATATGATATAAGAAATGAAGTTTGTTGTATTTGTATCCTGATATTTTTGAATCTGTAAAGCGGAATTTAGAGCTGCTAAGTGTTTTTTTAAATCGTATTATTTTGAATTGATAGATAAAGATGAATTGAATACTTATTTTTAGGATACATTTTAACTGTTCAAACAATATGGTTTTAGTGGTGAAAGAAGCCTTCAAACCAGCAAAAATGTGAGGGAACATGAAGACTACTTGATTCCAAATATTTCTCGAATTTTGGATAACCTGCTTAAAAATTATGATCGAAATCGAAGACCTGGTTATGGAGGTACATGAAATTAATTATAATAATTGTCCTCTATTATTTAATTCTCATTTAATTTCTGTTAAATCGAGGTTCACCTACTGTTGTCACCACTAACGTTGTGGTCAGGAGTTTGGGTCCGATTTCAGAGATGGAAATGGTAGGAATTTTAAGATTTACATGCTCCAGCTTTTTAAACTCTTTCCACTACAATAACATTCTTCACACAAAATTGCAGACATATCAAATGGATTGTTACTTCAGACAGAGCTGGTGCGACGAGAGACTGAAATTTGAAGGTCCTGTTTCAACTTTGCATCTTAATATTAAGATGCTGGAAGGAATCTGGAAACCTGATACTTATTTCCATAATGAATATGGTTCATACATTCACACCATTACAATACCCAACAAACTCATTCGAATTCACCAAGATGGAAATATTCTTTACTCAATGAGGTTCATATTATGTTTATGTAGGGTTTTCCATTAAAATAAAGTCTGCTGTTATTTAATTCTGTGACATATTCATTTAGGCTGACCATAAAAGCGAAATGCATAATGCATTTGCAAAGGTTCCCCATGGATAAACAGTCATGCCCTTTGCTTTTTGGAAGCTGTAAGTCTTGAATTCCTTTCATAAGTCCAACTAAATAAAGTTTGTTTTATTACTCGTAATGATGAAAAAGTTTGGTTCAAATATTGGTTCAAACTTACACTTACTCATCTAAAAGTTTTAGAGCAATATAATAGTAAAATGTTTTTTGCATGAAAACAAGAATGACAATCATGCAAATTAATTTGGGAAACTCTTGAAACATGTGACATCAAACTGTGCAGTATGTAAATAATAATAATAAAATAACAGTTTAATGAGTAAAAGCAACAGTTCGATGTGCTTGACTGTTGTATTCACTGCATGTTGGAGGAGCCTCTAGCAAGAAACCTCCACTGAATACCAACACACAAAAAGGAACCACGTCTTCACTAGGACTGCAAGAAGACAAATGAATGAGTTTATACTCATGGGATATGTTCCATCGAAAAATCCCACTCATCTCATGGAAGCATAAGTGCAACATGGGAATATGTAGACATGAGAACACTTGCAGTGGACTCGATTGGACTTGATAACAGTGGAGATTGAAAAACATGTTTGACATGAATACATACAAGGCAATTGTCAAGAGAGGTAGAAGTAGTTATTTGGAAAACATAAAATGACAGGGGATAGATCCCATATATCATAAAAATCTTTCTCAAATAATCATGAACGTACAAACTGTTGATAGAGTTGAATAGAAATATCATAGTTTGCTCCATTAAATCCAACGGAACCCTTTTTAGCACTTTTATGAGGAATTACATTTGTCCTGAGCACGTCAACACTTTCTACGAGTGTTTTTACGTAGGTTTGTGTCATTCTTTGCTTGCGATCATTAAATATGTAAAGGGGAGCTTTTTGTTGAGGCTTCGCTGCATCGCACATGTGCTGTAACTTGTAAATCTTACGCATGCATATTAATTTCCTGTTCTTTCGGGTTTCGAAATGAGGTATTTACAACACACCAATCAATTATTTACATTTAACACATTTGTTCATTTTGCATCTTTGAACGATAAACTGATTATAGCTTTCAGTTGAGTCGAAACGGTAAACCTGTTGAAAATAAATATTGTAGGAGCTAAGGTATTTTGTTATTCTTTTGATCTTCTACTTACTTCACTGTAACATTGTATTTTCACTAATCTGAACATGCTCTAAAAGTTTGTAATTGCAACTGGTACTCTATCACCAATAGGAGAAAATTTACATTTTTATACCTACGACCCAAATGAATTTCCCATATAAAATATCCTATTCAACTCTATCAACGGTTTTCACGTTCATGATTATTTCGACAAGATTCTTGGGGTGGCCCACGTTTCTGACTCACCCTGTATAGTAGTGTGTAGAATAAATATTTTATCACTGAGAAACCCCACATTTTAAGGACCTACTTTACACTTTACCTCTACACACCCTACACTTCCACACCTCCTGAAACACAAATCCAGAATTCCCATATGTCTATTGCATTTTATTTGGCAGTTGCATGTGTAAGATTTGTTACTTTCAGATGCATACACTATCGATGACGTTGTCTACATGTGGGATTCTAGCGATTCAATCACATTGTCTCCAGGGATGGCCCTTTCACAGTTCGATCTGGTGGGAAGTCCTCATAGAAATATTAGCGTTAGATTCGATCGAGGTATAGTCAGATACTATATATGGTGTAATCTGATTTTTCAAAACAAATTTGCTAGGTATACATTCATATACCATGGATTTTATAATGTAAAGGAATTTGGAAGCAAATTCAATTCAGTTGCATGTTTCAAAAGTGTGTATATAGCATAGTGATCTTGCATAAAAATGAGATTACACTGAATGACTTTAGTTATAATTGAGTGCTATATGCACATGAGACATTTTCAAATATGCATGTAGGAGACTTCTCAGTGCTGCAAGTGAATTTCAATTTGCAAAGACACACTGGATATTTCATAATCCAAGTGTACGTTCCTTGCGTGTTGATAGTGATATTAAGCTGGGTGTCATTCTGGTTAAACAGAGAAGCAACAGCAGACAGAGTTGGATTAGGTGAACTGGAAAAGCTGGAAGCCAGATTAAATTGGCCACTATGTAAAACGGATTGTAAATTCCTACAGGAATAACTACAGTGCTGACTTTGTCCACGTTTGGATTGGACAGTCGAATGGACTTACCTAAAGTTCAATATGCAACAGCCCTTGACTGGTTCGTCATCATCTGTTTTGGCTTCGTCATCGCTTCCCTGCTCCAATTCGCAGGAGTGCATTTTTACACTAAGGTTTGTTGGCAAGAAAAAAATAGCTAATGATGACATGCCTTTAATCTCGCATGTTCCCCTTTTCGTAATAATTTATATAAGAAATATTTTTACATCTGGCTGCCTCTTGACGTGCCATTAACACGTTCAATGACAAATGGTATTTGGGTGTTGTGGCAGATAAACTTGTTCCAAATTGCTATTCTCTACCTAACATATGATTCCAGCTTTAAGAGTCAAAATGGCGCCCAAAATTGAATTCATCATGCTCACAAAATTGCACAACGTGTTTTAAGTAGTTTCATTATTCGTAAGATATAATGTCTTGTAAGTTAATATTTTAATTTCTCTAATATATAATAAAACATACAATCCAAACAATTCAAAGTTCCTAAAACATGCATGCATTAATACAAAATGCGACATTTCTCGTAAAAACAACTTTATGAACACTAATTTAGTTTGGTGTAAAATAATAACTAAGTCCTGATACCTTTCAGACAAATTCATCCCATGGATGCAGAATTAAAGTCCACATTGAAATGTGTATTATATATCGCATACATATAAATATCATTCATATAAATAACAAATATACATTCCATGGATAATTTCACTAAGTGTCGACATCTTGAATGTAAAATAAGAGTATCATTATATTACACATGCAGACAGGGAGTGGAGAACCAATGATAGATGATTTTGAAGAATGGGAAGAAGCTGGAAAAGAGGATCCTCCTTCAATCACGGTGAATAATCTTTCTAATTTACTTACAATGTAGTATAGTATACTCAGTTTTGATTGTTTGCACATTAAACTCATGCATTTTTGGAAAATGGTTTATTACAATGTAAAAACTACCAAACTTCATTGCTAATAGTTATTAAGATGTTTGAATGGGCATGCATGTATTGGAGCAATGTAAAGGTGTAATGTGTATCAGGGATCGATAAATGAAGAAGGAAATTCTATTGGGAGACACCGACAAAGACACGCCTTTACCCAAACAAGTCATGGACAAGGTAGGGCTTGTTGCATACAATTTGTGCACTGCATCATGGGAAACGACTCTCCACGTTGGAGATGGAAGTTCAAAGGTTTTGAGGATGGCAAAGTAAACAGTGTTAGCAAAATCGACAAGGTGTCCAGAGTAGTTTTTCCTGGAACTTTTGCAGCCATCAACTTTTGCTACTGGATTTTCTACACGAGAAATGAAAACACTGACTTGTGGGCATAATCAAAAATTTGAATACCTTAATGTGCGTGTGTGACATGTATTTAATTGTATATTTTTACTTTAGGTGTTAGACATAATTGTGTACGTGTCTTACCTATAAGTTTATTGTGGATAATAAATCAGATAAAATACATGACATTCGGTGTATGTGTATGATAAGCCATTGCAAAATTAACAGCAAAATACTGTATCCCTTTGGATTAAATTTGTCGCTTTACAATGACTCTAGTGCTTATATTCAGCTCCTACTCTTTATTGTTCATATATTTGTCACCCCAAACAATGAATGGTCTCAAAAGAAACGTCAACGAAATAATCTTGTTCAACCTCCTAGACACCAGTTAATGCACTTTTAGCATTTATAGCCTGCAAGCTTTTAACCTGAATGAATATATTGTATATAGTACATTGTTTTTATATGAACTTACTTTCTCCTATACTGTATACAACACTTCTTCAATTATGAGATAGTATCTCATTATAGTAGAAGCTAATCACATTATCATTTCCGTACCTAAGTGGATATAGTCTACATGCAGTGAAAGTGTCAACAAGCACCCTTGGGAACTAAAGCAGGCCAGCAGGTCTTAAGCCAAGGTGTGATAGTTTTCTTACTTATAATAACAAGGTTATAATCCAAACATAAAACCATCAAAATGCGTCATTGTATAATCTTCATTAAAGATGTCCAATCCATTCAGTATTTACAATGCAACAGATCTTTTGAAAGTGTCGCGAAATTATAAATTACCTGGGAAAAATAGTGTGATTGTGATGCACCAAAGTGATATCTAAGTAAATGAATAAAGAACTTGGTAATTTTTATTGTGATTAACGTGTTTATTTCCTCGTATAATGCACATAAACACCTACATACAGGGGTTGCAAGCGTTGTACATATATGTTCAGAAAATATTAAAATATTTTCAAGCTAGACGGCAATAATTGTAACATACTCTTATGTACATATTTCAAAGAGAAGCATCTCTTGAAAGGTATATGCACCAGTAGCATAGATTTATAACAAAGAAGCTGAAGGGGAAAAGAACCCGGGAGATGGAATCAAGTTTGCTGACACTATTGCACTCCACTTCACCATCAGATCTCTCGGCAAGTGACTTGGCATTTCTTGTTTTTCTTTCGCTGACCATTGTCAACCAAGCTGCCCACTGGAAGCAATTGTGGCTCAATGATTGTTGATCATTACTCGGCTTGTACTGTGACTTAACACACATAAAAAACAGATACAACATTTGTTTCACTCCTGATGAATGGAAAGCTCTAATACACAAATAATGCAAAATTGCATTCCTGGTATAGACTAGTTCTAACCATTACTCATATACCTTCTGGTTTTAAATTTTATAATTTTAGAGTTTACAATACCCAAGAGTATAGTATGTATCATTTAATCCGTCCCTTAAATCTTTACATATCAAATGATATTGAAATGTGTAATCATTCATATAATCTGGTTATCGAAAGAAAATGGTGAAATTGTTTTATTGAGAATCTATTGCGCGTTATCTGTAGGCGAATACTGGCAAACTATGTATTGGTGGCATGGTCCATTGGATTATCTAAATGTTTGCGAAAAGGCTAAACCAGAAGGAAAGCAGTTAATGCGATTATACCTTCTTGGGGTGGTCATGTTCGTCATTATCGCCCATTTGACCATCACCATCGCCATCTTCTGAAGATGAGTCGTTGCAGCTGCTGACCATGTCCTCACTAGAGGCTGTGGGAAAAGTTTCTCCACTGCCCCTCTTCGTGAAGTAGTGAACCAAAGCAAACTGGATAATGGTGGCGAACACGAAGGCAAAGCTCAGCGCGATAAAAGTGTCTAAGGCTGTAGAGTAAGATACTTTGGGGAGGTCACTTCGACTGTCCAGCCCCAGGAAGGTCATGGTCAGAATGGTCGTTACCCCTTCATAACAATTAACACAGGGATTTATTACCAACATCTAGCGGAATGAATCATGTATTAATGACATGCAGCAGAGGATTACAATATTAGGATTCAAATCATCTATAAGAGTATTCTAAGCTAAGGGCATCTTAAGATACTTTGAACACATAATTAAGATGAGGCTATTTATTCTGTATGGATGCTGCTGATTTCCATATTTTTCAATACACATGCTACTGCATATTGTAATACTATAAGGATCAGATGTGTTTTGAATAAGACCTACCAAGGGCTACTCGGTCAGCTGTTGCCTCACGGTTGATCCAGAAGGCAACCCAACTGAGAACGACTAAAAGCACACAAGGTGCATAAACTTGGATGAGGAAATAGCCAGTGTGCTGTCTCAGAAGAAAATTCACGGAGAGGATTGAAAATTCGTCTGCAAAATGCATTCATCTTTTGTCACAGCATGCTCAATAATATCCTGTCATTGCAAAGTGCTTTCCAATAAATAAGCAACAGAGATAGAAAAATCTGGGCACACGGAATGTTCAATTATTAAGTATACACTTTTTCTATCTATTCCTATACCCAATCTCATTTTCCAAGTTCCATTTCCAGTTTGAGTTGCAACAACATCGAACTGGGACATCCTCATGTCTTTTGCAATGACAACTCTTCGTTTAGAGTTCCAATAATAGAGCACATCCCTCATTGGGTAACCAACTAAAGCAATACACAATAATTACAGACCGCAATTATAGAATGACACAGGAAAAATGTGCAAAAATGTACATACAGCTTCCTAATTTCAAAGGACACTTTTGTGTGTCCATTGGAAAATTCTCCAAACTCATTGGGCAACTTGCTTTCACGGTTAATCTAAATTAAAATATAATATTCTTCAAATTTATCATAATTCTAGCTGTGTATTAAGAGAAGAACCTGTCTGCCAATCCTCGAATATAGATGGAGCTGCATGTAACTTCATTTCATAAATTACAGAATTTGTCAGCCACACATTTTAAAGCAATTGCCACAATATTTAACAGAGATCCTTTATGTGTCAATGCATAACCAAGTGTATATTTCAACAAATTAACTCCATTTTGGCATAGATTGGCAGCCATGTAATTAATCCATCATAAAATTGCAACCTATTTACAGTGATTGATTACCTTTGAGAGTAGAGGACCCTGCCATCATTATCGATTCGTACGAATTTATTCGGAACAGTTATTATATGTAAATGTGAACGTTTTCCGTTCAGGAAATATGTATCTGGCTTCCAGATGCGTTCAAGTGTACTGATTCCAAGTGTCACTGTCGGTATGTCACCAGCAAAAGACAATCTTCTGTCTATCCAAGTTTGCCGGAAATAACAATCCATTGAAAATGTCTGCCATCATCATTATGGAACCGATTGGAAAAAAGAAAAGTAATTGCGAAGAAAAGAATGTAAGCAGACTGTTGTATAGTGTACATCACAATGAATTTGGTTTGTATGTATACAAAGAAAGTCTACCATCTCAATCTCAGACAATGGTCCCATGCTGCGAACGTTGAAATCAATCTCGACCAGAGTCGGGGGACCTTGGGGGCCAAAATAAGAAATGCTCGAATCAATTTATGTCAATATAGACAGATTAATGGAGAAATCAGTTTAGGACCTTCAAAGTCTGGGCGTAAATTTTGGTCGTAACCTCCCAGAAGGTAATCAAGAAGAGATGTGACATTGTGGTGCATTCTATCCTCATCACTGGAACTTTAGTTTAAGCACAAAAATAGCTCGCAATTCAATGTAGTAGTACATATAGGAAGTTATTATGCTTCATATTAATGCATTTCTTAAAAAAAATTCGGACATAGAATGCACAGAAAGATCTTCTTTATTTGTAAATCCTCCTATTAATTTAAAATCACACAATGGAGAATTCTGATTTATTGGTAAAATATTTTCCATAAGTTTGTATAAATGTCACTAAATTAAAAATTATCTCAGCTGAGCAAAAGTAAATATATTGATATTCAATCCGATTTGCGTGTGTACTCAATGCCCAATAAAAAATTAAATACGGTTTGCCATGCAATTGCTGCATGCTGGGAATTATACATGATTTGATAACAGTAGGAGGGCAAATCAATCACCCATTTCTTTTTACATTTTGGAGCATGAAATCTACAATCCGAGTAATTTTATCCCATGTTTGGTGGTTTGACTAAGAAAACAGAGACAGCCAAATGCAACTGTTGTGAAGCAATTAAATAGCTATGAATACTTTTAGATTGAGTTGGTTAACTAGCACCTTAATTACAATCTTGAAGTGGGAATTAGATGAGGGTAGTCGCACAACCCGACATTGGCACTGTATTCATTTAACAAATTTCATTTGTTCTTCGATCCTTAATTGAAGCAAAAATTCAACAACCTATGCTACCACATGCAATGTTGTTCAAAATTACATGTGCCCTGGGGGAAATTGGTCATTTGACACCTTAATGGAGAGCCACTACATTAGTATTTACACAGAAATACAGAGCAAAGAGCTAATTTCGTTTTGAGGAATGACAGTATACATTTGCAGGAGAGTAAAACATCAAGAAAATTGGAAGACAAAAGTTTAGAATAACTTTGAATGTTAGGATATAAGACTATACTACTGTGGTTTCAACGAAAGATTGAGCCAGGTGGGCGGAGTCATGTCTGGGCTGACCCATTTCAAAGGGGTGCACGGTTACAGGTGTGCAGGTGATGACGACTGGTAAT
>JAQFZQ010000014.1:0-76480 GCA_034696005.1 Glomeris marginata | reverse complement strand
GCTACTCGCCAAAGATGGCTATACCCCGGCCTACCGCCTTCTTCCCGTTTGGGAGGGGGGTAAGGGGGGTGGGTTATGGGAAGGGAGGGGGTGGGGGAGGAAGGTTTTATACAAATTTTCTCCATTAGATTTGAATTACTATACATTTTTTTTTCCTTTTTTCCAATTTATTGTAAGTAAATTAAATAGCGGATTTCGCTCCGATATAACTAATATTCCTCAAAAAAGATCCAAGTGTAGACAAAGTCATCGGCTTTGTAAGTTACCCTGAAACCTTGCTAGATTTGCAAATGATGGCAGTTGCAACGTTTCTGCTATTTCTAAAATGCAAAACTTATTAAATCGAATTTAACACCCCGTGAAGTGAATAAGCTATATATTTCACAAGTTTTGCGCCATTGCATCTTTATTTTTTTAATACTCCTTGCATGTTATATGTAATTATATCGGACTATAATACATATAAGAAAGCACAAAACGTGTAAAGTGTTACTCATTTACAAATTCAACAAAAGGAGTGTATTATATTGCTTTTGTTATATACTTGCAAATGAACCCGACAATTAAAGGTGCGAATGGTTGAATCCACAAGTGGATTTCTATAGACATAGAAATCTAAATTAGTAGCTGTATATATTGTTTCGAATATAGGGAGAATAAGTTAGGAAATATCTGCTAAGTTAAAACGTATTTTTTGTCCCAATTGGTTCCCAATATCCAAAACTATTCATCTGTTGCACCCAATAATTTGCCAACTTATACCACGTTATTAAGGTATATGAATGAGCATGATGTTTGTAGATGTTATCAGCAGTTTCTCTGTAACATCCTCTAAAATTGAGGTCCCACTTCCTCTTGGAAACATTTCCATTTAGGGAGATGTGCTTTCATCACATTATGATCTAGTGATTATGTCTATAGTGCGACGCAATGGGAAATTATAGTCTATTGTGTTTTGCTAGTTTAAAATGGGGCTATTTAGCCTATTAAGTGGGAAGGAAAAATTGTAGAACAGATATAGCAGAACAATATGCTGTCCATTCTCAGCTTTTCTCCTGAATTTACTTATTATACATGTGGTGTCTTGGATATTATAGCACAACCGGTTGCAATAATGAAACTCATTCTTCTGTCACCCCCACTCACTAATAAAATGCGTCAGTGATGACCTTTTTGTGTCACTTAATTGATACCAGTTAAAGGACACTGATGTAATGTCTCAACATGGCTGCCAATTTCTCATTGCGACAAAGACAAGATGGCGTTTGTAGTCATCAGCATGACTTGACACAATGTATATTTTCTCTTATCCTTTGTGCATGCATAACAGTTGAGCTTTTTCCCCAATGTATAAGGGATTTTATTTACAAGCGAGACAAAATCTTCGAAATGAGAACACATAGGAAAACTTTTGATAAGCCTAACGTGATCCATTCATTGTTTTACTTTACTCAACTTCCAGTTGAAAGAGTTTATGCATATAAGGTACCTCCTATATTTATCATTGTTTTAGTCATTGGAACAATGATTCTAAAGTGAAATGAATATATGGACTACAATTTAAATGTTCCAATTAACTTGGTGTTTTGGTGAATCCTATATTTTTAGAGTTGTTGAGCATGCAAAACAAGGGATGCATGGAAATAAGATTATATATACCTTGCCCCTTGGCGCCAAAAGTTTTTCTGGACAACAGTTTGATAAGATTATGATGGGAATTCATGTGTGAAATGTGAGGTCATGATGTTAAAGTGTGGTCTTAATTAGTTACACATGTGTGCACAAGTGCTGATATGCGAGTTTATTATATAATAACTGCAGTAATTGGATGTTCTGACTTGAATCCTTTATCGATTTCAGAGCATGCATGAGCCGCAAGTAATAAATATTGCACAGTGCTCATTATTCTTGTTGTAAAAATAGCATGTGTACCATTTAGGAAAATGTCGGCATTTGCTTTGTTGTTAACATGGACCAATAGTAAAGAAGTGGCCATACTACTTAGTTACAAACTGGGTTACATGTATTTTCGACAGACTGCTCGAAATTCGACATGTGAACGTTATACATATCACGTGTGAACCTACATACTTTACGCTGTGACGTCACACGGCAGTTGTTTGGTCATTTGTGATTTGTGGTTGCAGGTCAAGTCATGGGTGAAGTTGTAACAAAACGAAATTCCACTTCATATGAAACTTCCATTACGTTTTACCTTTCACTATAAGGGATATACTCGTATATACACTGTCATGATTCATCATCATCATCCTCCCACTGAACATGTTGCTTGTCAACAACAAAAAAATGTTTGTTTATAACAAAGATTACTCATTACAACTGTATAGTGTACATGATGTTTTGCTATTGCCAAATGGTTCAAATTGTGTTTCTTGCATGGGTTAGTTTTTTATTTTTATCACATTCACAAATTGTTTCTACTATATCAACTACATTAATTCAAAATTAAATATAAAATATATGCATTTTATATAATGCTGACTGAAAGGAAATGCAAGTTTGAAGATCTCAATGTTATAATATTTAACACTATTTTAATATTAGGCACACGACAAAAGAAATTTGTATGTTATTCATGTACAATTGGGATTCTTGCATCTTGTTAAAATCAAAAAAATGATTAAATGTAAGTTGGTTGTAAAGAAACTGCGTTAAAAGGATTGAAGCACAAAACAAATAATATTATACTGTAATTAGAAAAGTATATAACGGAAACTTTATTGCCGCAAATCATGATTAGTTTTTTGAACATGTCAAAAATTTGTTGTTCGTGTTACGGCTATAATATTTGATGATAAAGGTGCTTAAAGCAATTTAATCTGATGATCTTCGAGAGAAAAACGAGTGTTCAACTTTTTTAATCTGGTTTTGAGCAATTAAACCTGCAGTTGTTATAGGTATAAATCCTTTAACCACTCGATAACTCAATTTTTGCAATCAAACAGAAATATAATTGCAATGAAATTTGAATAACGGAATAGTTTGTGTAAGTTTTATCAGTGTTTAATGTAGGGTTTCTGTTTCCCACATAATGCATGCCTCGAAACTGATGACCATAAATGGTCATAGCTGATCATACACTTCTTTTTCATCTCTTCCTTGTACATATACTATCTTTTTTACACACGTTTTTTCTTAGAGAGCACCGTGAGCTATTATACCTTTCATCGTCGTTTTCTTTCTCAAAAGGAAAATAACGTTTTGTTATTTCTTCAAGTTTCAAAGCTCACTATATATGCGCCACTTTGACATGAATGATGGCATATCTTTATAGAAACATTTAAACAAGCAAAACGGTTCACCTTAAAAACATTTCGAAAGTCACTTGTATATAATTGTGTTTCAAGAAGTTTAGAGCAATATACTGAACTATGTATATAACCTATTTGCATTTTCATTTTGTTGTGCAAAGGTTTAACAAACCATGATCTTTTGCCGATTGTTGAGAAAATTGAATGCATTATAATATGCAAATGATCGCTGGATCATGTTATATGACATGACCCAGCGATGAATATGGCATTGAAATTAAAGGTATACAGTCTTATTTCTAACTAAAAAGCTTTGTTCAATGAGATTTCCTTACAAAAGTGTTTTTGCGCAGCTCTGCAAATTTAATGATGTAATTGAATCAACAATATGCAAAAAAACTTACTATATATGAACGACAAAATGTATTGGGAACAGTTCAAAATGACGAATTGGACCTGATGAATGCATTTGGAACGCAATTTGAAACGAATTCAGAGCACTCCAAAACACATTTAAAAATAAAGGACAAAATATAAATTTCAAGCGCTCAATACAAATTTGTAACGTTTTGTTGCATGCAATTAACAATTAGTAATTAAAATTTCTATTATGATCATTATTAATTTATTATTCTCCTTCTGATTAATTATGACTTCACTGCGAATGAACTAATTTCGGCCATGTGATTCATTAGAAAATGAGGTTTTGGAGTTTGCAAGAAGTTTTTACACCTAAGTTTTGGAAGGATTTTCTATATCTGTATAGACAATGGTATAGACCTATATGCCATGCAGTTAGTTACTCGATGATGATGATTCATGATGCTTTTAGGTATAGGTTGTTTCAGGCTTCAGGCTAATCACGATTTTGCATTTTTAAATGTTGTTAAAAATGTGATGATGCTGCATAAAACGTCGCAGTATAGTGAGAATTTACTGCATGCCTCTCATAGCCGACCATAAAAATTTGCCACCAACTGTGTGAATAATAATTATTCTCTAAAAGGAAAACAACATTCGTTCAGGTTGATAGGTTATAGTTATACATACACATACATATATCATTGCATATAATCTTCTAGAGTTGCATTTTATCACGTATCACTTGTAAACATACTGCGATGCAATTTCCATTTAGATATACCCTAACCCTTGCCCTAACTTACAATAATTGCTTTTCTTATTCCATGGAATATCTACTTACAGGGGAAAAAAGTGTCATAAATATCTGTGCATGGTGATGCTAGTCTTTTAGATGCTTGTATACATGCACTCATTTCGTTCGATCAGAAATTTAATGATACATATTTGGAAAACCTGATCATGTTTATTTTAAGGTGTAAAACAATATCCTGTAGGCTTTTCGTCTATGCTGTGAATATCAATTTATCAAATTATTCCTCCTCCTTTTCAAACGATGGCTTTCAAGGAATGGGATGGGGTATAAGTACATTGCAAATTTCAAGATTATTTATATACGAGTATAAGTTTAATAAATGCTAATTTGTGCTTTTATTCCTAGCATAATATAACATTAATTTCAGCTGCCAAAGTAGTTTTCTAAAAACGGAGTTGCTTCCCATTCCTGAAATTGAAGGAAAACTTCTTATTAAACTTCTCTATACAAAATTAATCATTCATAATTTATTAGTCCATCTGCAAAATGTGTTGCTATACCAACCCCAGATTTCTATAATGCCACATCGTCTGCATAAAATATTTTATAGATTTCATCCTTTAATGATTTCATTTATCCAATAGATCGCACTCCAAGTGTAGCAATTCTCTTTTGTCTTCTAGGCTTCAATTAATTAAAAATGTGTCCTAAATTTGGTATGTTGGTGTGTATTACCTATACATGCACCTATATAACCAAACCAAATGTTTGTTATCTGTATCTAAACAGTTGATAATACCAATTGGTATACTTGTAACAAACTGCAACCGATTCGTCCTATGCATTATTTATACTTTTAAAATAAGTTAGTTGAAATTCCGGATATATTCATGATATTCAAGATGCATCTTTGATGTGCTAGTTGCATGTTTCATAAGCTACAAGTGTCTAAAACGAGATAAGACGTTTTAAAAATTTGCTGACTTGGGAGATTTGTCAACACTTATAGTGAGCAAAGATCTTGAAATTCAAATTGACTTAAATCTGCATTATTCTACCACAATTGCCGAGTTGTCTGTGGAAAGTACATTTATCTACTTCTCATTTGTATAACGCGATAAGACTCATTGAAAGTTATCTTTTCTGGAAAATTAATGCAGTTTCAAACAACTTTTTAATGGAACACGTATACAGAAAATACCTATTTTTAAATCTCATAAAAGCTTTTGTTGATAATTTATTATTAATTTTTATCTAATTTCTGCAAATATTAGTGATCAATAAATCTGCAGACCTGCATATATCCCGTATACGTAGATTCTCCTATATAGGATTACAAGGAATTAAAACACTAATAATATTCATATCCATCTGATATAAAATTTCCTAATTTACATTACATGTTTCTCGGATTTGAACATTAATTTGTCGGTGTGATAAGCTGGTAAGCATTTAAAACATTGTGCAAGTCATTAAAATTGTTTTACACGTTCAGGGTGGTCTGGAGCAGTAAAATCCAACAAGATTTCTAAGCATTTTCAGACTCTCCTAAGGTGTTTAAAAAACTGTATGCTTGTTTACTAACTTTTTATACTACTGTATTAAAATTTCTGCAGCAATAAGAGGTCGTTGCTCTGCATACCTTAAATAGTTTAGCTGCTTTCTTGCACTTGTCTACAAAAACTAATCAGACTATAGAACATGCAATTTATTATTACATATTAATTATGTAAGCGAGAAGTAAACTTGCCCATCATGTTGCATATGAAAATTTTCCAACGTTACAAAAATATTTGTTTGAACATTGGTTTTAAAAATGAACAAGTTACTGTATATGGTTTGTACACATGTGTTTAAAGAATTGCAGCAAGTAACATATGTCCAAGTTTGGTTTAGATATATACAGGTGCAGGGTATACATATAATGTTTACAGACAAATTTTCTGATTCAATATTATCAATGTGCCTTTCTTGTCATCCGATGAGTATACATTATCAAATATGCCCTTGAATTGATTCAAGTTTATTGGTTGACTAATCTATGTTATACATATACAATCTTGGCACATTTAAGTAGACCAATTTTCAAAATGGAAGATTGTAGAGCATAATTAAATTATTTATATAAATGACAGGAAAGCAATCTTTTATATCAGTGCAAAACTTATTTAAGTGCTGGCTGGCTATAAATCTTATTAGTGTACATGACAATCAGATATAAGGTTTCTGGATGCATTATAATTGGATGTTATATTCTGTACATTTGCGTTTTAGAGTAAGGCAATAACACAGGATCGATGCAACATAAAGTTTGTGTTTCTCGTGCAAGATTAAATTTTAAATCTTTATTATATATATTGTAGAAAAACCTGAATATCACAATCTCAAAATGAGTAATTTACTGCTCTAGTTATACCAAAGTACCTATAAAATGCAGTCTTTCACTAGTAATTAATTGCTATACATGGAAAACGTACTTACTATATAATCAGGCAATTTTACGAATGACTTGTCTTAAATAGGAGATTTTATTACCATTTTCAGATTTAAAAATATAGAAGCAAGTTTGGCATTTTAGGGTTAGGTTTTGCATAAATCGATCGAGATCGCACACTTCGATACGATTGCAGTGAAATTACTGCAACTTTTTTATGTATTACCGGTTTCATTTGACATCTGTAAGATTTTTTATTTACCAAAACCTCAACTGCGGGTGTTTGCTGATAAAGAATTTCCGATCAAAACTTGCCGAAATTATCAACTTTGACCTGTTTAATATTTCAAAAGTGGAATAGGTTGTTGCAGTTGTAAGTTGGACGAGTAAAAACCGCATTTTACACGCAATCGTTTTTTAATAAATTGTCAAATGTTATCCTTGAAGCACCAAATATTGTTTATGCGCTTGTATAAGTATTTATAAAATTGCATTGCTGTGGAAACATTACCCCCAAATCGGTATAAAATTGTATTACTTTTAATTCTTGATAGATTCCTGGTAGTGTAATGAATTTATATATAGGGTATATAGATGATCCCTTCAGTGGTTTTTGCAAGAACAAAAAAGAATTCATTTACTGATCTTAATTTGTGGGGAAGCTTACTTTTTACGAGATAATTACGACACAGTTGAGCAACTTCCCTTCATTTTTTTAACCTTATATATAGAAAAACTCGAACATAATCATCAATAATTTTCTTCTGTCCATTTTTATTCACTTGGACAACTTTATCGTGGGAAATTGAAGGTCGAGTTGTGCACATTTAATGGCCAATTTGGATGTTTCTGTAGGATTTTTGAAAATTTTAGAAACTAAAGCTACAAGTGACATGTAAAACCATGTAAGTTATTTATTCCAATTTGAATGGTGAATGACTTCCTGAATGGCAATGAGTGTGGCCTCACCTTTCACCTTTTAGTGTACATTCAACCTCTTTACTTCAGTTTCATATTTATCTGCACTTTCATCAAATCCGTGTTTTGACTAGAACCCACACATGCAGATTTCACCTTATAACCGAAAAGGATCATGGGTCATAGAGATAATATGCTATCCTGTGTCAAAAGCGAGAAATTCAGGCGGTACAAACTTCAAAGTTATCCATAAGTATATATAAAAAGCAGAATTTTAAGCATGGGATGTCCCAGAATGTCAATCACTTTTATGTAAATTATACATAAGTGTATAACTAGAGTCTAAAAAGAAAAGAAAATAACTCAAAGTGTCAAAAGATAATTAGTGACAGCATTATTTAGGAATTTTCCAGGACATTATACACTGGTACAAAAATATGTCAGGGTATATAACTACTTATACAAGGGGCTGTGCAATAATCGTATGACTAGAAATGCTGGTTTTTCTCTGTGGGTGTTTTTCAAAACAAGAAAAATGGCCGCCATTTCAATGAATAGCCACGTTTTATTTCATTCTTTGTTACGGTGACTTCATTTATACTTTTTTCTTTGATTTTCAACTGGTACCTAAATATTGCAACACTTGTAAAAGTTAATTAAACATACTGTATTCAAAATGGCAATGCAATTTAAGTTTAAATGTGGCAGCCATGTAAAGGAAGCACTTTTGCAGTAGTTTTCACATGAAATATCCCAAAGTGCTGAACTCGGTTTGGTTTTTATCACCAGAAATGAACTGCAATGTGTACTTTTTAGTATTATAAGGTTGACTGCTTCCAATGTATATCATCACAGTTTCTCACGGGTATTTTAGGAAATACTTTATGATAAAACATCCATGGGAGTGCTGATAACGTGCTGATTCGATTAAAATTGCTAATTTATGTTCATTTGTAAGTCTAATGTCAAGAATAACTTGAATGTGAGCATGTACTATGTGATACAGTAGCTTTAAAAAAATATGTTTTTCTTTAAAAGTTGTGTTCAAGTATAAGAAAAGGAAATGTTGTTCGGAGCAAAGTTGGTTGCTAAAAATGATAGATTCAAGTGTGTTGTCGATTACCATCTTGTTTATTGTCACGATTAACACATCAACTGATTTATCTATTCACCATCAGGTTTTCAAATGAGAATCGGCTGGAGATATATTTTTCTCTTTAAATAAGATGTATCTCGTGATGCACATAAATTGTGAAGTTTAATTTTGTGAATTATAGCCATAATGTCCTACATTTGAGGTGTTTAAAAAATAAAAATCCGCATAAATCACAACGCCTAGCTTGTTTATCATTTCTATCAAGAGTGTTTCTATCAAGTAGCAAAATGATAATACTATTGCTTTGTCATCCCTTTCTGATTTTGAAACGTGAACAATGATGATGGCCTTATTCAAAAACACCTACAGTGAGTGTTAAGGAAATTAGTTTTCTCATTGTTGATCTCTTTGTTGTGTATGATTGCAGTTTGAGTACCAGAAGGACCCAGAGCACTTCTGTAGGGTTGGTGATGGCCCCAATTACCGTCTGGATATAAGAAATGTGACTCTTGAAGACACAGGAGCCTATGAAGTCATTGCAAGGAACTGTCATGGAGAGACCAAGGCCGTTGTGTCATTACAAGTCTTTGCTTTAGGTCAGTGACTCTGCAAATACCTATAACAATTTCCACGTGTTGAAATCACACGTAAACTGCATGTCATCTTGCGAGCTTATTTTAACAACACTCTATACTTATAGCAATATAACTCAATATGAATTGCATTTTCTTTTTGATCCATATAAAATATATGGCACAACTTCTGTTGTTTTTAGTTACATACAAGAATCTCGTACATCGTTGGGTACCCTATATTGCTTGTAATTATAGGGTGAGATAAGAAAGGAAGTTTACACTTGGATGTGTGGAATGCATTATTATATAGAACAAACAGAAATTTTTGTCATATATGCTCCACTGCAAAAAGTAAACCATGTTCATATAATTTTAAAAAAATTATATTTTTCAGAATGATATAAAATTATTGTAATGAAAGCTATGAAGTATGTTAAGAAGAATTTATGAAACCATGCAGTATTCATGTTTTTGCCTATTTGTGTTATTTGAAACGAGTTCTGCAGCTTTATAAAATTTTGATATATCAAAATATGCAATATAAATGTACAAACAAGTTAATTGCATATGTAGCAGGAAAATCGTTTGTATAATAACATCACAAACCTAAAAATACTCTTCTAGGAATTCTAAAATGTGATGCATTTGCTTATTCTTCAATAACAATTGTTGTTTAATTTTCAGTTAAGTATAATAGCTATACATTTTATTTTGTCTTCGATCATTATTTCATTCTTTACAAATACTCTATACATGTTTTCTCATGCAATTTCAATGAAATCGTCACAGTCGTTAAACGCATTATCAACTTTTTGTGAGGAAAAACTAAAACCGCATTCCTTGTAGTTAAATATAAACAATTAATCAAGTTATTGTACGGCTTCTAACAACGTACTACATGTAAAAAAAAGCGAGAAGAAAGCTTCAAAAATTATTACACCACGCCCGGATGTTTTTATACAAAAACTGCTGCATATGTTGAATGTGTCGGCTTCCGTTTGGTAATAGAAACACTTTTATGTTGCAGGAGAAACTTTCCTGCTGTGAAGTAACTTGGTCATCATGCATTTTGAATTCACTTTTAAATTAAGTGGAGTATAATGTTTTAAATAAGGAAATTTAATTACATTTGACGAATTTCAAAGCCACCATGGTGTGTGTACCAAGTAATCTTATTACAGTGTCCTACTTTGATGTGAAAATGGGATGATATTTTAGATGGGAAGCAAAGAGATCAGAGCCAACAGTGGACCAGTTGCCTGTTTAAAAACTTTTGTGGTTAATTTTATGTGGGCGTTTTCCTTTCACCAAAAATTAAGTTTCTACATTTCACAAATTATAAACTTTCGGTTCTGGTGTCATTATTATTATGCATTATTATTATTATCATTCTATGTATTATAATAAATTATATGTTTAATTTGTTGTTTAGGTCAGGACATTGGAGAGGACATGGCCTACAGAAGCGAAGGAAGAAAAGCAGGGTAGGCTACTTTTATATATTTGCAAATAAAAAATAGTACAGCTAACTTGTTCTGCTAATAATTTCAAGTGATGACCTGCATGCTTATTTCTAAATTTCTAGCTATTATACCTTTTTGTTTCCACTGTTACGCCTCATTAGTTTTGTTTAGAGTAGCGGTACTAAATCTCTGAAACATATTGTACAAGTTGCTGAACATATAATGCATTATATGTTTGGGTGCTTGTATTTTAAATTATTCATGACCATCCGTGCGCACAAAATACACAGGTTATTTCAGTCCAGGAACTGTGAAGTAGGCCTACTTGTTTAGAATTATTATATTTTCAAATTTGTCATAAATTTTTATTGAACTTGGCTCATTTGTAAAGTCTATAATTATGTTTTTGTTATAAACGGAATTCCTAAATGGTTCTCTTTAGCCTGCAATTTGTCTGGTCTTGCACAGGACATAAGAAATTGTTGTAATAGTATGCAACGTCTTGTAACTATTCTATATACAGGGTGAGTCAGAAACGAGTAGCCTGCTTAGCATCGACAGTTCATAGCCTCGTACATATGGTGTCACTTCAAAATCTTGCCGTAATAATAAATACGAACGTGAAAATCATTTCCATGTTTACGATATTATAAGGGGGTGCTTTTGCAAGGGGTTTCACTGCATCACATATGGGCACAATGTGTAGTAGGGCATTTCCCACATTGGTTCATAGTTCATTTATATCCTACAACGATAAACCGTAACAGTGCAATTTTCGTAATTTAACATGCTCTACAACTTTGTAATTGCAACTTTTACTGAATTCACCCCAAGATCTAAAATCATAATTGTTGGGTCCAATAAATTCTCCAAACATGACATTTGGATTGCCCATGTTTCCGACTCACCCTGTATATTAGCTTATTTCCAATCATTCCAAGAAAAATAAACGACCGTGCTGTATAATTTGAGGAAATGCACTATTTGACAGTGTACACCACTATACCTATTCAACAAAACCATTTTGTGCATGTAATTTACTCCCAGCTCGATTTTGTGGTAAGCCTACTTTTGCAAAACGCCATCCATTTGTGGTTCAGCGATTTCCTGTGCATTTACAAAAAATATAGAAGCATTTTTACTATGTGTACTGTATAATGCCTACAATTTCGAATGTCGGTTTAGAAATGTGAGCAACGTCAACATATATTTTTCACTCTCGTGCCAAAAAAGCAAACGGGCAATTATATTACTTTTTTGCTTTTGTATATTCGAAGTTAAAAATAACCTGGCGAATTTTCGAAAGCAATTTGCGGTCTTTTGTAGTTCAGACACGTACATCATAGCGGCGAGCAAAAAACTAGGCTAAAACTCTAGTAGACAGAATCACAATCAATGTTTGCTTGCTGCGTGTGTGTCTCAGTGATATTTCATTTAGAAAATTATGATCAATGACATTATTTGTTTGTCCTTCACTTAATTATAGCCGGGTTGCAACCCGTCCTGCTTTTACCCAACATCCTCGAGGTCTGAGATGCTCAGATGGTGACTCTGTCACCTTTGAATGTCACATTGAAGGAAGTCCACCACCTGATATCAGATGGGAAAAAGATGGAAAAGTGCTGGCAACATCAAAAAGCCAAGCAATTCAAACCGATTACAAGGTCGAATATGAGAACAGCAGGTGTAGATTCACAATCGTTGAGGTTTTCCCAGAAGATGAAGGAATTTACACTTGTGTTGCTTACAATGAAGCTGGAAGAGCAACAGCTACTGCACCTCTCAATGTTCAAAGTACATATATATACATACCTGCGTGTTCGTTTATACTGAACACAGACTAAATGTCAAATTGTGTTTTCTTTTAATGTTCAGAGAGCGAAGACAAAGAAAATTCTTTGACACCTGGACGAGTTGGCACCATGCTGAAACCCTTCAGTAAGTAAAATAAAATGATTGATTAGTGTAAAGAAAACACGTTTCTTTTATTTGTATCCTCTAATAACATGTGCGTGTAACTGTATAATTTTGAAATGCATGCATTGACTGTCAGACAGTTTTAAATTTTAATGCAGCATAATGGCTTTTATAATGGACATGGGAGTTGGAAAAAAAATGTCTTTATTGGGTACACCTCTGTATAAAGGTGCACGCCTGTGGATATTCTCAAAAACAGTGACATCACCAGGGGAATGCACCTGCCAATAATATATATTTGCAGAAATTACACCTAACATATTTTTGAAATTGAAAATAGTGTTTTGACAAAGTGCATGAAATGTTAGACAGAAACGAATGGCAAATTGATTCCGTTGATCTGACAGTTCAGATATATTATAACAGACAGGTGCAATTAAGAGGTTTTTGTATGAACATATATTTAGTAATAAATTATCAAAATTGATAGATCACTGCCCTAGCAAATCGATTATTTTGAATTTTTTCAACAAATTTTCTTATTTTGCTGTTTCATTTTCCTTTTTCCCTTTCTTATTATCATCACACATTAAAATCGTGTTTTTTTGCTAATCAATTAACTAACATCGTAATATTTTTAACATGTGACCGCGTGGAAATTGTTTTGTTGAGTGTGAAATCCAGTGACTGACCCGGTTACACAGTGAAATTTATTGTTTTAAAATGCGATTATAATTCACAGTACGGCACGATCATGTAAAATGAACAGTACACTTTTATGTTGTGCAGTAATAATTGTAGCAATAAATCACCGTGATCTTGGAAATATAACATTACCCTTCCTTGTTTTGCCAATATTGCTAATGTAATTAATGTGCAAAGTTATCACCAGTGTGCAATTTGCAAAATGCTTAATTGGATAATTGCAAGTGCTCAGTGTACAATGTCGGCAGTGTTGTTTGCGATAATGATCATCATCATTCACAGTCATGTTGACCCTGTCCTTGTCCCTTTGTGGTGCATTGTGGGTGATTTGTAGGACGTCGTCCAGGATCACCATCACCATGCTTCCACCGAAAGATGGTCACACCTCGTTTTCTGTCACAACCGAGACATAAAGTTGCGGACGAAGGTGACACTGTTCGCTTTTCTTGCTCGGTAACTGGACAACCGGAGCCATCGGTGTCCTGGGAGAGAAGTGGAAGACCTGTTAGACAAGGACCACGTGTGAGAATCGTCCGAAATGAAGATGTCCATACCCTGGTGCTGGAAAGTGTCACCATGTCGGATGCAGGGCTCTACACTGCAACTGCCCACAATGCAATTGGCAGTGTAAATGCTTCTGCAAAACTGGATGTTGTTGGTACGAATGAATTTTTTTGTTGCAATTACGTATATGTCAATATTAAAGTAAGAAGCAGGATTCATTAGTTCTATTGTTTCAATGAATGTACAGGCCGGAGGAGCGATCGGCCCATCGTGATGTGCCCATCGAGTCCTAGTGCAGGACGAGGAACTGGAGGACGTGGAGGAAGGATGCTTACAGTCACTGTGTTTGAAGTTCCTCAGCTTCTTGATCCCATGGCTGATGTGACTGTCACAGAAGGAGATAAACTTTCACTGCGATGTCGATTTCGTGGGCATCCTCGGCCAACTGTCAGGTGGATTCTCAACGGTCGTCCGGTTCCTCGAAAGGATGCATTAGCTAAAGTGACCTTCGATGGTACCTTGGCCACCGTGGACTTTGGAAAGGCTGTTGCAGCTGTTCACTCTGGATCCATTCGCTGTGTAGCATCCAATAGCCATGGCACTGCAACTGCATGCTCTACCATTACAGTAACTAGTAAGTAATTTTCTCTTATCCTGTAATCTGAAATGCTATGCACATTACATTAGAGTGGGTTTATCGTACTATTCACATTCAGACTATTGCGTACATAGATAAGGTTAAAATTGACTGGGGTAATGGCGGTCAAAGCACATATTTACATTCTGGTTGCTTATCTGTACCATTTATTATGTTATGCTTCATGGGAAAAAATCACAATTGTTTAGTTATAACATGTAAAATATCACAATAGAGCTATAAATTTAATCCCTGCTCATAAATTACAAATGTAGTAGCTAAATGGTAATGTATTATTTTGAAGGACGGTCCGATTTTAAAACATCACCAAACCGTTCACCATGCAAAATGCCTGAACAAGTACCTGAACAAGTCGCACCCAGCAAAAATTCTGTAGCAGTGCTGCCAAAAAACATGCAGGAAATTAAGGAAATTACAGTCGATAGTAGCAAGAACATAAACAATTCGAGCAATCAAGCAGAAATTTTAGCACCGGAGAACTGTACCAGTTTAATGAATAAAGTTACAGAGTCAGGTATGTACATATACAGTGCGTGCAGCGAAATATTAATAAGTTGGAGGATTTCATTTGGAGGCGTTCTAATTTGATTGTTTGAACAGATAAAACGGACGCCATTGTTAGTGCTGACTCTTGCAGACAAGAATCTGAAGGGCAGAAACCTGTTTTCTCCAAAGCTCTGCAAGACGTCCAAGTGTGCGATGGCGATAATGTCAATCTCAACGTCCGAATTGATGGTAATGCTATCGGCGAACAAAATCGCTTTCTATTTGTTACAACTGCAGATATGCACCAAATTAAGTACACTATGACTATAAACACACCTCAGACTTTGACTTTATCCACGCACAATTTAAAGTGAAACAATGTCCAACCATATCTTTGCCTCAATTAATTCATTTAAATTCTATCCACATTTCATACATTAATTGCAATAAGTAAAACGGCAGTTTTAATTTCAAGGTTACTACTAAAAGTGTGTATAAATTTATACAATTACATTGTTCTAGGTGGGATTTTTACTGAACTTGTATTTAGTAATGTTGCATTGTGATTGCAGGTACCCCTCCATTTGAAGTTGTTTGGGTAAGGAACGACCAAGAAGTCCAAGACTGCGACGATTTCCGATACATTTGTGGACCAGATTCTCACGAGTTCTCATTGGCCATTGCTGATATCTTCCCGGAAGATTGTGGTATCTACTCGTGTGAAGCTTACAACTTATTTGGAGATGCGGAGACTTCATGCAGAGTCGACGTTACAGGTTGTCAAAGTTTATCTTCAATCTTTTGTTCGCCCGAATATAAGCCGCAGGTCGCATTTGATCGAGTGAGGAAAAAACTAAGCATGCATTAAAATACGGAAATACCTATACAATTGTGACTAAAATTGAATAACATGTCAAACTTGTACATGGGACCAATCAACACATCTAAACTAAACTCGTATATCAAAACAATATCTTGAAACTTTTATTTATGGGTCAAGTATTACAAATATTTCATGCTGAGGTCAAGGTAAAGTATTATTTTGACCTCTCAGTCTTTCCTTTAAGTTAATTCGTTTGGATTTTCCCTTATAGCAAGGAAAGTGTGTATTATACTTCAAGAGTCAGTATTTAATTTGAATTTAAGCATATTTTCCTGCTTTGAAATTGTCACAGAACCTTTAAGTTCGATGACACCTCCCATATTGGAAAGTGGACTTCCTTCTCGGAGGTTGGTGACTGAAGGTGATCATGTCAGTCTAGAAGTCAAGGTCGTCGCAAGACCAACTCCTCAAGTGCAATGGTTCAAAGAGGATCAACGTTTGGAATCTGGTCTCAGGATTAAGGTGAATGAATTTAAAGACAACATTAACGTAATGGCATCGTAAATCATTTGACATTTTACATTCTCCTAAATGCAAAACTTGAAGAGAAAAATTTGTACTGCTGCAGATTTCTAAGCAGGAGGAAGGAGACAGATGCGATTTTGTACGAGCAAGACTTCGAGACTCTGGAAATTACAAAGTGGTTGCCACAAATTGTAGAGGTCAAGTCTCATCGTCCACTTCACTCAATGTTCGTCCAAAGTGCCCCAAAATGCAGGAAAAGGATTTCGATGATGGAATACAGATGAATGGACAGCAGCAGAAAAAGGTCTGTGCATATATTTTTGTGTAAATATTAGCTATACATACCAATATAATGAACACTGTTTTGAAAAGAAGAGCTCTTTGTTGTACAATTTTGCTCAATGATGCCCTATAAGTTCAAAACATTGTAAAAATAGTACATGCAGTTCAGATATTGTTCATGTTTTGTTTGATTTTCCTTTAGTAAGGTAAATTTCATTATGTACAATGCTGGGCGTTGCTCGAGTTTCTGAATCATAGTATTTCCCACTAAATCAAATCAACTTTATAATGAATAAATAATGTTATAAAACTCGATCCGTATAAGCTGACATTTTGGAAATGTTGACATGTGAGAAATAAAGTAGGCCAGATAATCTTTCTGAATGGCTAGCCATATATGTATGGTGGATTTTGTGGTGCGCACTATAAATACTGCTGAATTCACAGATTGTGTTTTCTCGTCCCCCTCCTCCCAACTTTGGTGACGTAATGTTCAAGGTTTGTAGGGTAAATCAAACGCTGATTGTGCTCAAACTTTCACTCCTATCACAATTGGTCCTGTGCAGGTGTGCTGTGCATTTTATATTGAAGAAATGCGAGGTTTTCATTATTTTTATGGCTGAAAAACGTACAGGATGGAGGATTAGTGGACGCAATCATGTGAGTTTTGTGGAAATGTATTATAGTCTTGTATGATTTGACATTAGAAACAGATATAGAATTGCATATTGTAGGAATAAAGCCTAAAAATTAATTTGTAATTTGACGAGGAATATAAGGTGAAATATTAATGTTACAACGATCGAGGTGTGTGTTCTGTGAATTGTTTATTTATTATCTCTTGCAATAACCTTTTGGGAATCGTTATAAAATTAATTTTGGCTTATATATTTATCTTATCATATCTGCTGCACTTGTTATCAGTGAATAAACTTCACGTATGATATACTCTGCAAATCCTGAATGCATTTACTACATTTTTGAAAAGCAAATTTAACTGTGTCTTAATTCTTGCTTGACTAAAATGTCTACAAATTTTTATTACATAAAATATATGTTCATTTCTGTTGGTTTGTGACAGCTTATATGGTGTTTTTACTTAAGAATTGGTCACGCCCACCAGTATGTACTTTATATTTATGACAATTATATATGTTTTAAATATAATACTGTTGTTGCAAACTCCCCAAAATTACTTTTTTCACATATTGGATATAAAAATTAATATATGAGTATATACGTGGTGCATAATGTATTGATAAAATTCTGATCAACCAGGTCGATCTCATACAGCTGTTTTGCATTTTCACAAAACATTTGCACTTTATAGGTACTCGATATCAAAATTGACACTTGAACTGGGATCACATCCTCAATGAAACTTAATTGTGGAAGCCAGCGATTGTTGTTTCCTCCAATAGAAATAGAGGAAGCGATAAGGGTGAATTATAACTACAATTGCAACCACAATTGATTTTGGTGATTTTCCAACAGGTTGGACCTGAAACCTCGCTCGATAGACGTTGCAATAACATTTCCAACAACAACAATCTGTGTGAGGTTTCTCCATCGATTTCCCTGAAAATAGCTGCAATTGGTGGTAAGTTTTACTGTCAATACCCTCAAGGTCGATTGTATCTGCATGGCTTTTACAACATCAATGCAGTTTTAGCATGTTTTAGTGCATGGTTTGCGAAATTCTTTCCAGAAAACAACTTTTATAAGTATATCCGGCATATAGTCATTGAACTTTTTATCTGCAAAGTGATACTGTGCATGTCAACAGAAATCGTGAAGTGTGAAATTAATTTTGGTACATATTTCTAGATTTATTCGTATACATAGCGAATTATATTAGAGAACATTTCAATTTATTGAGATCTAACCATTCAAAAGTTTGCTTTGATTGTTGGACTTTTGTTAAAGGTAATTAACTGACTCCATATGCATTTTTGAACTTTAAAACTATGACGCAAGGTGTAATTAAACGGTGGACTTGTTTATCACTGAATAAATGAACGCCGTTTTGTTTTATTTGTGTAGTCATGGTAAAAGACAGCTGCATTTCACAAGTGTTTGCAATTTGCCACTTTAGGTTGAGGATTTGATTTATCCTCAATTGAAAGCCCTATCATTGTCGAATTAAAAAACAATTTTCGGTTGATGTGTGTAACTATAGTTTGATTTTTTTATTTCATAGACGTTGTACCAAGAGAATCTCCAGCACAAATTATCAAAGGCCCGAAGAACTGCAACGTGCTAAGAGGTCAGAGGGCAACCCTGAGGGTTCACTTCATTGGCAAACCAAGGCCAGCTGTGAAGTGGATCAAAGGAGTAAGTTCGCTTCTGTACATTGAATACTAATAATGTATTGCCTAAGAAGGACGTGGAAAATTTCACAAGTTTAGAAATGATTTCACCCTAAATTTATCCTTTTTTTGTAACTGCAGTCTATAGATTCATTTTTTCTAGTTGAACGTGTACTATGTCTGTAATATTCCACATAGTATAGCTTTAAACATGAGTTTCCAACAATACTTGAGCCTACGTTTATATATTTATAGGCCTACTGTATTGTGTATTTTTCAAAGAAAATTATGATAATCTTCAATGATTTCAAAATTTCAAACCGGTTTCCTGTATAGGTTGTTTTTGTTACACTGACCCATTCCAAAAACGCACACAATTTATTTCATAGTCATTAAATTTCTAAAAATTCACAATCTTGCATTCAATTTATTGCGGTAAGCTTATAAATCACTCATTCTCGACCCAATAAAGTTGATGGAATAATTCTATAATCTGATATAGCCTACCTTATTTCATTTAAATGGATATAATCCTAAAAATAAGGTTATTTGATATTATTGTTGTCTGCTGTTTACAGGGTTATTACGTACAGTCTACGCTCTGGATGTGTTCTCAGAAAGAATTAAGAATTCCCCCTTCCACCTAGTATTGTCAAGCAATTAAGTGACAATAATGTAGGTGGAAGGGGGAATTCTTAATCCTTTTTGGGAACACATCCCTGGGCTTAAATTTGAGATAACTGCACCCTGTTTTATGTAGCCTATGTATATTATATCGACATCACTACCTGGCATGTAGTTTTTCATTAATTTGTATGCATTATGCATAATATGCAACAATGGAATATTTGATTTTTTAAATAAAAAGTAGTCTTCAAATATACTATAGCATTTGTCTGCTATGCACTCGGCTATGCAGCAGTTTCCCTAACTTTTCAAGGTCACTTTGTTACACCATAAAAAACACTTCAATTGCATCAGGTGCATGTTTGAAAGTGTCATTTTTATTCTTTTTAAGCTATTCCTTTGTGTGCGATTTCCTTAAAAACTTTTCCCACAGACAATAGTTCAACATGAAACAAAACCATTGTTTGACATGTTATTACACTAGGCTAATAATACCAGCGTAATAATACCAGGAATATTCCTCCAAAGAAAATATTTGCAATTCTGTAAATCCACGTATACAATCCAATACTCTCGTTCACCTTTCGGAATGGGCGTGTCTCCAGTATTTAAACTGGGAAAGTGATTGGGCGCCCACAGGGCTGGTTATCCTTGAGCACAACAAAAGTATGTGTGTGCAGCTTATTTCAGCTTTGCAGGAAAAGTTTTGGCTCGGGGCTGTTATTTTGTGGAAAGGGAAGTGAAAACAGAGGGTTTTTGGTAGGTAATAAGTCCTTTGTATGGTTTAAATGCACTTAAAATATTATTCATCATGTTTTGTTATTCTTAAAACAGTTATTTTTGTTACCCGTTTCGTTTGTTGAACCAAAGGGTGTGTATAATAAGGCATGAAGTTCGTGACAAATAATAAGTTTCAGCAATTTAACGGTGTGATATATACAGTATATTCATGTAGCGTGTGGCTGTTTTCTTTGTTTGTTTGAATTGAAAAGGGGAAAATCGTTGAAGCCTGCATCAGGATTCGGATGGAAACTTACGAGGATGCATCATGTCTCACTTTGGACGATGTCCGCTCCGATGACTGCGGCAAGTACATTGTTGTCGTTGAAAACTCCAAAGGAGCAGATTGCCATTTCGCATCTCTTTCAGTAGAAGGTATACTTGCAATAACAGTGAAATGCAATGTCGAAATGTGGCTCTAACCCGTTTCTTTGCCCAGGACCACCTGATGCACCGGTGGGTACCGCAACAGTATCCGATGTGACATCTTCCCAGATGACCATCTCGTGGTACGGTTCATCGTACGACGGAGGAAGTGTGATAACCGGCTACATAGTTGAGGTTGCCAAGACTTCTGAGGATGGAAATGGAGATCTGAGCTGGTCAACGTTGACATCCAACTGTCACAGTACATCTTTTGTGGCGAAGGATCTGTTGCCGCGTACTGCGTACGTGTTCAGGATCAGGGCACAAAATGTCCATGGCATCAGTGAACCTACTGAGCCATCAGACTATGCTGTTCTGGAGGAAGCACTTGAAGATAATGGTATATAAATTGATTAATGGCTGCAAATTGATCGTTCATTGGAAGTTGTGCATGCTCTTGATTAGCCTTTTCAGTTTCAGAAATGGAACAAGGGCCAAGGTGTGTTAAAATAGAAGATGGTACGTTATTCGATGACCGTTATGACGTCAAAGAAAAACTCGGAAAGTAAGTAGTATTTCATTATTTGTGAAATGCTGCAAAATTTTGCAGTAAACTAAATTAATTTGATGTCTGTTATCTCAGAGGTCGGTTTGGTATTGTTCATCGAGTTACATGTCGTTCCTGCGAGGCTCAGGAGTACGCTGCAAAAGTAGTGAGGTGCATCAAAGCAAAGGACAAAGATAGGGCTCGGGAGGAAGTAGACATCATGAATAGTTTCAGGCATCCAAAGTTGCTTAAAATGATAGCTGCCTTTGAAAAGCTTAGAGAAGTGATCATAGTAACGGAATAGTAAGTATACTTTTGTATGACTATACCTACATCGGAATCTGGAATTAATGAATATTTGGAATTGCAGTGTTGCCGGTGGTGAACTATTTGAAAGGGTTGTTGCCGAAGACTTCGATTTGACGGAAAGAGACGCCATTATGTTTGTACGCCAGATATGCGAAGGAACTCGCTACATGCACAACTTGAAAATCATCCATCTGGATTTGAAACCAGAAAATATACTCTGCATACATAGAGACAGTTATAATATAAAGATAATCGATTTTGGATTGGCCAAACGATATGATCCGGATAAAGCCACTCGGGTACTGAAATGCTGACATAATAATTTTGCTGTTTACAAGTTATAGGTTTACTATAAATATGACCAATATTTACAGGTTCTGTTTGGGACACCGGAATTTGTTGCCCCTGAAATTATAAATTATGAGCCAATAAGCTTGGCTTCCGACATGTGGAGTATTGGTGTAGTCTGCTACGTGCTGTAAGTAAATAACTATTTCACACTCTTCTTGTAAATTCAGACTGAATATATGTGAATTACAGGTTGTCTGGCCTGTCACCGTTCATGGGTGACAACGACGCTGCAACGTTCAATAACATCACCAGAGCTGCATTTGATTTTGACGATGATGCTTTTGATGCCATTTCTGATGACGCCAAAGAATTTATAAACGAGCTTCTGGTCAAGCAACAAGAGTAATTAATATCCTGCACACTTCATTATTGATACCTGCTCCGTATGCCAATGCAAAAGTCATTTTTTGTTGTTTTTCTTTCATAGAAAACGTATGACGGTGCAACAATGCCTGAAACATCCTTGGTTGGCGCAACACGAAAGAAACATGTCTACGATGCGTTTGTGCACGGATAAACTGAAAAAATTCATTGTCCGTAGAAAGTGGCAGGTTAGTAATGTTATAAGATATGCTTTGCTCTAAATCTTTGCCATAAACTAGTATTGAGTGTGTTGTTAACTTGTCAATTGGATGGTGTTTGCTCCAAATGCTGAAATGCATGGAAAATGATTTTGAAACGCATAGCTCTTGTCACAATATATTAATATATACCTTAGAAATTTTAACAATAGAGTTGCATTTAACTTCCAGTTGATATAGGGTATTCTAATAGCATGTTAGATTATTAGTTTCTGGTAGAGATTAGATAAATTATAATTACCCCTTTAATTAACACGCATAACGTGGAAGCATACGTACATAATGAATATAGATACAGATATTACAGTCAAATTGAGTTTTAGCTTCAAAAACATCTAGTCTGACCCACAAATACAGTATTAGAGTTAGGGATCGTTAAATAGTTATGTTCTTGTCGGAATTGACCGAATGAAATAACATCGCATGGATTGTGTGTGTAGTATTTGTGAACGGTTCTTGCGCATGTTTGTCACGAATGCTTGCAGAAAACTGGGAATGCGATCCTTGCACTCGGCCGAATGGTGACATTGAGCGGAGTGAATCCGAGGAGGCCTTCGCTGAACAGCACGAGCGGTTATGGCAGCGACAACGATGCGAGAGCCTCTAATGAACGTCGGTCTCTTCCCGAAACAGACGAAGACACCTTCCTCACTGATTCTGTCAGTGGGTCTTGGAGGTCCCAGAGAGAAGATTCGAGCCCTATAGAGATGCCGGTGGCCACGTTAGACGCGCACCTCCTCAAGAAGCCATCGACAGCGCTGCATCACCGAGAAGCCAACTATCGTTCCTTTTTGAAACTCCCGTCCTTTTTGAAAATCCCTCCCTTGGAAGTAGAAGCTGTGGCCGGTTGCGACCTGGAACTAGAAGCGAGGGTCTGCGGAGGACCGATCCCAAAAGTGTCGTGGTTGAAAGACGGTGTTGGAATTGGGTTGGGCGCGCCTAACTGCAAGTGCAGGATCCACTATAGGGCAGGAGGATATCATTCTCTGGTAATTGGAAAGATCAGCTCCAGTGACGTTGGAACTTACGAATGTCTTGCCAAGAATTCTTCGGGCGAGTCGAGGACGGTGACCAACGTGACGGTGAGGACCGCTGCGCGTGCAACGGAGAAGACGTTCGTAAGATCCAATGACAAAAACACAGGCCCTTCTTCAACAGCGTGTAAAATTCTACCTGAAAATGGAGTAGGAAATTCGAAGTTGACGTAATTATGTTGATTTTTTTGTTTATTTAAAGTCGCAACCGCGTGTATATTTCTCATGCATAATTCGATTTGAGTGGCATATCCTCTTCTGGAACATGTTCTTGACTAGATGCAACTTTACATCTCTGCAAAGTAAGTTTATTGGTACAAACTATGCAACGTACAATTGCCGGAGGAAAGATATAATGCGAGATTGTCATATTTTAATTACGCAACCATGTTTGTGACGCGAGGAAAAACAAGAAAATTTTGGTCTTATAATTGGACGTTGCCAAATAATAAAACTTTCACCAGAAATGTATCGAGACATTTTAAAGAAGTAATTGTTTATTAATTATAGTCTATCACTTTGAGTAGCAATGTGTTGGTGATTAACAACTGGTAACTCAAAATTAAAACTAATGTACAAATCTTGGAATGAATAGTTGATTACCTTTTTGAATATAGCAACAATCGGAGTCACTTCATAGTAAATAAGACTTTGTTTATACATCGGTTGTTGTTTATTTTATAAAAACTAAAGTGTTTTAAATTCAGATTTTTTCTATCTGCAGTTGATCTTGATCATTTTTACTTTCACGCATTGAAGTTGCCATTGCATTCCAGCTAGGTAAGTTTGGCTTAATTATTATATTATTGGTTGTTTGCTGCTTTCTACATAAAATGTCTTTAATTTTTGCAGATGAGGTAACATAATATGGTGACTTAAATTAGTGAAAGCTTACACTGAAAGGAAAAAGTATTTCACTTCACAATAACTTTTATTGCAAAAATGTTGGTGAAAGAATACAAGTTCATGTTAATTTGCATGCTAAATAATGTTAGTTGGCTTAATCTAACATGTAGGGAATGATGACAGTGTGCGAGAAAATGTAAAACACCATGTTTGAAATACACAGCCCTGAGTATTGAACATTTGACGAGCGCACAGTTTCAGGTACCTTGTATAACAAAATAGTTACGATTTTCTTATTGCATAGTTACATTATATACTGTATTATACGTTAATCTATATACACACGTGTACAAACTAATACTAATGTGATACAGGAATGCTGACAATTCTTAATTCACCAATAACGCTTCATAATGATTCTCAAACCATCATGTAAAAATGTATTCGAGGTAGTGGACTTGCAACCAATCAACTCATCTGTTCATAGGCCTCTTTGAGCAAAGTGCATAACGATATTACCTAGTGAAAATACGAGCTTGGTCGATGACAATATTTCATTGAACAAATAATGGCATATAGTTTATACACACAGACTAAAATGTCTATAATACTCTTGCTGAATTTCAACAATATCTCCCATGAAAAATGGCAACTGCACGACCACAGCATTCCATTGTTCGATCAAAATGACAATTTTAAGATTAGATTATGATAACATTCTATACTAAATATATGAATAACAATTGCATAACATGTTTTGAGGGGGCAAATGTAGTTGTCATATTTATGTTTGAGTGGAAGTACTTGGTCTTAACATAAATTTATAAATAAGACAAGACAAAGGCCCAATGCATATAAATTGCAAGGTGCAAAGTGCTAAGATTAAACTATATTTTTGTGTTTGCAAGTGATAATTGATATAGTTAAAATGAATATATTGCTGATCATGTAGAAACTCATCAAAAGTAAATGAGAATGCATAGCTATGATGCAATTAGAATTTAACCTAACATAAGTAAACACAGATTTCTATTTATTGCATGTCATTGTATTGAATTTGGCAACATTTTGTTGCAGGTAGTAGTGGTTTCACATCCATTTGGCCTGTGTTTGGACTTCGCCGGGAACCTCTTCTACAACTGCGTGGGAGTTTGCACAGCGATGTCAATTCACAAAAAGGTTACCTTGTTTACCAATCCACCCTGCCAGCAAACTATATTGCAGGAGTTGTCACATTTCTGACAAATACAAATCGTAATGGTGCGACTCGCACGGTAACAGTGAGGCAAGAGCATTTCACTCAAAATAGAGATCGAGCATCTTGGCTCATACCAGCCAAGAATGTAATAACAGATTCCATGAGATTCCATAATGGCAAAGTTTGTATAAAAATAGGGCATTTCATTTTTAATCCGCGCAGCCCTAATACGACAAAAGTCTTCAAAAAAGTTTGGAAGTGATCATCGTTGATGATATATTTACAGGAAGATGTTCATCTGGTGAAAAGGCACTTGGGTGAACGAATCCGGACCTCGTTGCCATCTGCAACTTCTCATTTGGCAGTTGGGAAAACTTTGGATGGAACAGCGCTGAAGGTACGCAACTATGAAAATGGGAATGTCGTGTTTGGCGTAGTACTGGTAGTTTGCTTATCGCCTGATGCAGGCAATTCGGTGATAGTCACAATTGGGTAACTGGGCTTCATCTTTTTAACGAGCCGAAGCCTAACGCCGGTTCTTCCACTGATGTAATCGTACAGAGAACTTTTGGGAATGCCGAAGGTGATGGCCGCTTTGAGCACGTTCATCTGACCGCTGCGCACTGCGTTGATGGCCTTCATCAGATCTTGAACGGTCCACGTTGATTTCTTGGACTTGCGATCTGAAACCACCATTTAAGGTACACATAAATGACTTGTACCCCAATATTGGAATCATTTCATTCTATATATTCAAAAAGATCTGATATTTACATAATCCTAAGGAATGTTGGTTGGACGTAGAAGCCAGGCTCAGGTCAGTTGGAGAGATGTTGTCGTATGAGGTAGATCCATCTTTGTCCTGATGTAAAGACTTTGTTTTTTATACAGAGCAACAGATGGGAATGTGAAACTACACAATACAAACCTGAAAACACTGTTCCCGCACCAAGTAATCCATGTTGCATTCGTTGAGTTCATCGTTTTCGTCGAAGATTTGATTCGTGCCTTCGTTGCTGTTTCCGCTAGGATCCGAAAGATCTTCCGGGCCATTGTCATCGGGGTCTGGCGGAACGACCGGAGAGAGGATTCCTTTGCTGGGTTCATGCTTGATATGTGGAATGTGATTGGTGGAAGGTGGGCGTGAAGGTACGGGAGGAGTTGCGTCGGACAAGTCGTGCGGTGGTGATGGCTCCGACACGATACTCGATGAATCGGTGGCGGAATGAGCAAGTGGAGGTGTGCAAGCTGGCTTGGTCAAAGCAGCATCAGTAAGCCCTTGGTCTAAATGACCTTTCTTTTTCTTTTTCTTCTTGGTACGGGGGGATCTTGCGGGTTCCGTTTCGGCAATTTCATGGTTTGCTGGCACGTCCAACGAAGAGCTGTTGGACGAGCAGCTCACCTCCGCGAGGCCCTTGATTTTTAAGGATTCTGCTGTTTTCAGAAGTCCTGACAGTTGGTCCTGGGACACGTTGATCTCTCCTTTGTACATGAAATCAATGACAGCTTGGAGTTCGGTGTATTTGATGTCCTTCAGGATGACTATCGGGTGCTTGCACGGGTTATCCAAAAACAGATCCTGAATCAATATTGCACAATGAGCAATTATTAGATGTACTGGAATAGGAAAGGAAAACTATTTACCTGAAAGTAAGGGCTACAAGCTGAGAGGACCATCTTGTGAGCCTTGATGCGCATCCCATCGCAGGCTATTGTAACATCTACGAAGGCTTCGTTCTTGAGGAGTTGGTCAAACACGCATAACATGTTGGTCTGGTGATTGTTCCATTTGAGGCAGAAAAGTTGAGAACCCATATCAAATATATTCTTTGTACAAATTGCAGGTTACACTAGAAGAAAAAATAGGAGGGCTGAATGTAAGTTAAATCAGTTTATTAGCAACTTTTATTGCAGCACCACATGGTCGTCGAGTTGTCCTATCAGTACTATAGTCTATTCACAGCTGTCTTTATAGTTGAATGTTAACGCCTTTCTTTGATGCAACCAATGAACAAATAGCTGTGGCTACACCCACCTATTGGCACGTTTCCCCGATGGGCGTGGCATGCAGCCATTGGTTCACTCCAAGAAAGGCGTTAACATTCAACTATAAAGATAGCTGTGAACAGACTATACTAGTACAAATGTTAATTGTTACTGCATGGTAAGACAACTCGGCAGCCAGGTGGGAAACCCCCGGTGAAACCCGTACATTTCTATCATTTTCAATAAAATCACTTTATAAATATAAATAAGGTATTCATTGTTTAAATATTTAATCTATTTATAATGCAATCTTCAATAGACAACTAAATTCATATACAATTAATACAAAAATGTCATATTAAAAAAATTAAAAAAGTATTATAATAAATTTTTATATATATAATTATAATATTTTTCTAACTCATGCAATTTAATTTTGCTCGACCTTGAACTCAAGACCCAGACACTATTTCTCTATACAAACAGCTGACAATTGTCGCAGATTAAATGTGTTAATTATCATTACAATGCACTTTTAAGTCCAGTATAAAAAAGACACTTTGAACTGCGCGTATATATTGAATAGGTCAATGATCTGGAAAATTATATAGGTAATGCTTTTATTTTATTAATTGCTAATCGAATTCAATGTTATCATATAAGTGTTTGCTTTAAATGTGCTGCGAGTATTTTAAAGGTTTGCGAACATGATTAACATTAAAGTGGCGAAATTATCCCTGAATAAATATATTTTAAAGTTGCATATCGAAAGTTGCAGGTTGCAGGCCCGGATACCGCGTAAAATGTAAGTTGCGCGTTTAAGAAGGTTTTTAATTTGTATAATTGCCATTGTCATCATTTACAGGTATTTTAATGACCCACAAAATGATTTTAGCATTTATATCAGTGGTTGTCGTTGGTTCGAAAAAGTTCGATTGAAGTACATTTGCGCTCGAAACTTGTAAACATGGAAGCGTGCAACTGTGTTGCGCGATAACCGGTTGTCACGCAACTTTATTGCGCATTGCGTATGTTGCAACTGCGCGTCACGTGACCGGTAACCGCGTTCCATTTCCCGACCGCCAGAGAAAGTTGCTTTGCTCAGATTTTTACGGGAATTGACGGAGTACATACCACAAAATGGGGAGCAGCAGTCGAAAGTGACACTTTGTGAAGTTGTAGATAAGTCGGAAAGGATTACTTACCGGATATTAACGTGGATCGGTGTTTGGATGATTTTTAAAAAGCCAACGAGAAAAGAAACAACAACGACTGCGCCAACCGACCGACACACAACACAAAAGAACCAAACTTCCGGGAATGTCCGGAAATTCTTGGTAAGTAAAAAAAAACGGGGAAAGTTTGACGCCAGTGGGAAAGGAAAGGACGAGAAAATAGCAAACGATAATTGCGTCAAATGAGTGGAAAACGTTCGCAATTTTAGGTGTAAAATTAGGGATTCGAAATCTCATATAACGAATTAATTTTGCAATATATATAATTAAATTGTCGTCAAATTTTATATTTTCTGCGTTTTGTCAACAAAAATAAACATATGAATGGGAAATATTTGAAATTCATGGGTGTGGAGCAACATATTATGTGCTAAAAATGCGTCTCGTGAATCTGATTTCATTTATCAAATTGAAGAGCGGGAAAATCATCGTTTGCAATTTTATTGCGCGTCTTCGTACGGTCTGCAATTTTCACACCACGTGACATGCTTTAGCCTGCCGGTGACGTCATCGGTAGTTGCGGTGAAACCGGTGAAACGCAATGAAATTTAGCACTGTCTATTTTTCGCGCAATTTTTACGGCGCGTCACGTGATACATCGTTTTCCGCGTCCAATGATTTCTATAGTACTCGTATATGCAAATCATAAGATTTCCATTTTTGCCGCGGATAATTATGAACGTGCATTTAGAGGGCGCCACCAATATTAATGAAATATCGAATATAACCGACTTTTTGCAAAAAATGAAGACAAACTTCCCCATAAATTCTAATAAAAGTCAGTCATAAAAAGAAATAATTCGTAGCTCCGCCCTCATTAGGGCGTAATAAAAATGGACTGGGCTCAAATAACTAGGGGAGGTGGAGTTTATAACACAAAATATACTATGCATTAAATGTATTTAAGAATTCTTGTAGATAGTTTTTGTTAAAAAAGTATGCATTTTCCTGTTACGAGAAAATTATGTAAACATTTGCACTTGGGGAGCGACATCTTGTTTTTGAAATGGAGAGCTCCGATTGGTTCATTCCAGTTCGCTGCCAAATGGGCAACAAATCGAATTGCAGCTTGTAAAAATAATGTGTTAGTATTTGGAACGGTTTTCTGTGTAATCTGGTAGTATTAGAAATTATTACAGGGTGTCTATTGATACAAGAAATCCTTGAATTTTTTGTTGTTGTAAATTTGTCCTTGAAATCCTGAAATTTTTCTTAACCCTGGAAAATGTATCATTTTTTTTGTTGTTGAAGACTTTTGGAATTCAATGGTTTAATTCACCAGTTTTTAAGGGATTAATGTAGTTTGTTATGTAACTATCTTTCACTTTATGTATTTTGTGTTTCTGGAAAAAAAGGTATATAAATATCCTTGAAAATCTTGGAAATTTTGAAATGAAATGATGTACAGTACTTTTCCGATATTAACGCGCTATGCTGTTTGAAAACTTTGTCGGTATATTATTCCTTGTTAACAATAAAAGAGTGAGATAAAGCGTATAATAGCCTGCAAATTCTTCTGGATATTCAAATATAAAAATTGTCTGTCATGGTTGCGCGAGTCTGGCGTGTAAAAACGCGTGTCAACGTGGGAAAGCCCGCATGTAACTTTATATGCACGTATATAGTCCGCAATCGATTGATACGATATGTTTTGATCACGTGACACTGTTTTGTCCGATATATAATAGTCAATTCCGTATAAATTAGCTATTGCAAGGTGCGCGATTCCAATATAAATACGCTTGCGGAGCAATTTTTCCTAGGCTTGGAAGCAAAACATTGCAAGCCGCGTTCGAGTCTGCAATTTTATTGCGCGGGAGTAGTTATTTTCCTACGGGTGACGTCACAGAAAATTGATCGCCATCCGATTCCAAGCGAGACGGGCGTTTTGGCGCGCATAGGGATTATAACGTAGGGTGTGTGTCACACTGCGGGGTCTGGGTTGTTATGATAAAGTGTTAAAGCGTTGCTATTGGGTTCGTTTTCGATTCCACGATTCCGGTTAAGGGGCCCGTAGTTTTAAAAGCCCCAAGTTTCGCGCAAGTTTCGACGGTCCATTGATTCGCAACTCATTCCGGTGAGTGTTATATGTTTGCAAAGGGCATTTGGGTCATGTTGTGATGTTCGCTGGGGGCTCTTTTCGGATCTAGAATCGCATCTTTTTCCAACCGACAAGTTCTCTTGTTATGTTACAATGCTCAGAACCAATATGGCGATTTTTCGGCTTCTCGGTTTTGCATGCGTTGGATTGTGGGTACAGCAATTTTTCCATCTCATTACGTTTTCCAACAACGTAGTAACGTAAACGTCATTCATCCGCATTTTCGAAACGTTAACCACGTGGGTTTTCCATTTCTCCGAATCTGAAATAAGGAATTTATTTTTTTCTTGGAACGTCCCAAGCGTTTCGTGCGATTAAGAAACGGGATGACGATCGATAAAATGGTGATAAAAATGTATAGGAAGTCATCTCCAACACTCCCAAGATGAGATCGAGTTAAAATTAGTGACGGCTAGCCGGTTAACTACCGGCTAAACGGATAAGCGAGGTTCTATAATCTGCTTTGTTTGTGTGATGCCGATTTTTTTCCTTGCGGTTTATTTTTTTTTCTTCGCATTTCGTAATGGCCATCCGTGACCTCTTGACCGTGAACTAATGACATAAACCATTAATGCTTAGTTGATAGTTAACAATTGATTTGACGGATTGGGTTTGGATGGCGTTTTCGGCCCGATGTTGACGGATTACGAACGGGGCGGATCGCGGATCTGAGGGTGTGCGAAAACCCGCATTTTATTCCCAACCTCCCCCCCTTTCCACCCGGCCCGCATCTGTCATGTCACATCGGGGAACGGCGTTTCTTTGTTGCGCGTTTTATCGGAGGCGGTCCGTACCCCGGTCGCCCGCAGCTCGCCCGGGTGGTCGGCAAGCGTGAAAATACGAGCGGGAAATCTCGGATAGAAGCGCCGACTGCCAGGTAACGTGCTTTCCGCCATGATGTCATCGACGATCGCTCCGATGATCGCAGATTGCCAATTTTTGTTGCGCCGCACGCTTTCGGGGAAATGCCTGGCAGCGGAATGGCGGCCGACCGCCCCAATCGCAGATATGCACCAATTCGAACGGATCTGCCGTACTATTAGAAATTTCTCTCTTCGTACTCCCCCGTCCTCTCGGAATTCAAATGCTTGCATGCCGTAGTTAGTTTGCCGCTGTTTTAGTTGTGGAATATTCAGCCATCGGCGACGATTCTTTGTAATTTTGACGGAATTTTTTTTTACAAGATTTTTCTGGAATAATGGCGATGGCTGCCGCCGGCCCGAACGGTTGAAAAATATAATTTCTCACTTGGAGGGGCGGATAAAAAATAATTGTGTACCCGATCGGATTAATTTGAATGAAAGACGGAATATATTTTCGCATTCGTTAATAAGAAATGCGTCGTTTCGCGTACGATAATTGTGTGTTTTTGGCGTTGGAAAAGAATTCCGAAAAATGCCATTTCCCACACACCCCATCTGTTGCGGTAACCCGCTTACCCCCCTGCGTTTTCGCTTGCGGGCCGAGTGGGAACGGTCCGTTCTGTGCGCGGGCTTTTTGGTTGGCCGTGTGACGTGACACCCAATAATATTTCCCCCGCCGATCTACGCATTAGTATTAATACTGTAGATGGTTCAGGGGGGAGGGTACGGGCTTGTTTTTTTTATTTTTATTATTCCTGGGCGAGTCGCTTTTGTTTGCAGGGTTTTTGCGGATCGGATTTCGGCAAGCTGCAATCGATTTTTAATTTTTTGATTCCGTAGCTAGTTTTGCGCTTTTTGCGGCATGATTTGTCATCGTCCAAGAATGTGGGATTATGAGTTTTTTCCAGTGGAGGTTTTTATTAATGGAAAGACAATGTCGCAATGACGTCCCTGCATGGATGTAAAATTTTAAGGAATTGTAATAATCGGTGTTGGTGAAGAAAAAACGATTTCTGCGTCGCAGATTGCGCTTCGTTAAAGATCAATATCAATTAGTTGGACCATTTTTATGACGGGCTTTCAGCATTTGCACCAAGCCTTTTGTTATTTTAGGCCGAGATGGTGATTTAGTGATTTTCCATGAAGTAGGCAATAAAAATATTTTCTTGAGAATAGAACATAACAGGAAATAATAACGTATTCAGTTGGTGTTATCATAGGTTTAATTATTCTTATAATTGCGTATTGTTATGAGTAAGAACATGATTACGGAAAATTTTGCAGTTCGGGTAAATATTTTTAATATCATAACGAGACTTGCGATTTAAAGCTTGGTAGTTGTGCGACCGGACTGGAAAACCTGGAAATGTCGGAATAAAATGTCAGGGAAATGTCAACACATATTGGAGGAAAAGTTCAATAAAATGAATTCATTGCATCAATATTTAAAATGCAATAGCCAGATTGATCATTATTTGACTGAATTCGGGTATATAAAAGAAGAAAACTAAAAAAATGCCTTTATTTTCAATATCTGTCAAAATATTGTGCATACAGTCTACAGATTTGACTACTTGTACACAATTTAAGAAATGTCAACAGTATTTCGCAATTTTAAAGAAATTATAAAAAATCAGGCATTAGTATTATTAAAATTTGTATCAGGGTGTCTACTGATACAGGAATTATACTGGATTTTTTTGTTTTCCTTGAAATCTTGGAAATGTACAGGAATTCCTTAGTCCTGGAAAATGTATAATTTTTCACTCTTTCCGTAATTTCGTTTATTGATTTCTGTGTTCGTCTTCTAATTTGCTTGGAACATTCCACTTATTCGTCAGTTTTTAAGGGATTAACGCAGAATTTGGATATGTTGTGTGCCAGCAATGCTAATGGTTTCAATTTTTAATTTTGATAGGAGTTGATATAAAAAGCGCGCAAGACGAACCGAAAAACGAAGAGGAACTGTGGGAATAAAGAGGAGTTGCAGGAAGAAAGAGCGAGACGAACAAAGCGAAAGGATAGAAGGAAAGGATCTTGGCGATTGAAGGAAGTGTCTGAACCCTCTTGCGGAGGAGGAGGAGGGCGAGACCTGAACCTGGAACCATGGGCACGCAACAGTTCTGCCTCAGGTGGAACAACCACCAATCCAACATGCTGAACGTTTTCGACCAACTTCTGCGCAACGAAGCGTTCGTCGATGTGACGTTGGCTTGCGAAGGGGTAAGCGTGAAGGCTCACAAGATGGTCCTGTCGGCGTGCAGCCCCTACTTTCAGAACTTGTTCTTGGAGAACCCGTGCCAGCACCCCATAGTCATCCTAAAGGACATGAAATACTCGGAGCTGCGGGCCATCATCGACTTCATGTACAAGGGTGAGATCAACGTGTCGCAGGACCAGTTGTCTGCGTTACTCAAGACGGCAGAGACGTTGAAGGTGAAGGGGTTGGCCGAGGTGTCCACGGGCAACGTGCCCAACTCGGGAGTCGAGATACCCTCGCTGGACGATTCGGGGGTGTCTCCCGGTGGTTCGGTGGGACCTGGTGGGTCCAGCTCCGGAGGTGGTGGTGGAGGAGGAGGAGGAGGAAGTGGTGGCGGAGGTGGAGGAACTGGAACGCCGGGAGGAACCGGAGCGTCGGGCAGCGGGGTCGGAGCGGGCAGCAGTAGTGGGGTCTCGATGGCACCAGGGTCACCGTCCGGTGATGGTAGGTCCTCGCCGCCGGCCAAACGAAAGAGACACCGGCAGGGCAGGAGACCGAGCAACGGTGATGTCAGCGATACCGGAGAGCGTTCGGGGGATCAGCAGTTCGATGCCGAAGCCCTGGCGCGGCTAAAGGTAGGTTCATGTGTTGTTTTCAGAGATAAGGATTTGAACGAAGTGTTTTGATTGCAGTTTCAGTTGTTCATTCGGAATGGATATTGCATGGCGTAAAAAATGCACCGTGATTTTTGTGACGTCATTATCAATGGCTCATTTGTTGATTGATTGGCAAGGGCAACACAGTTGAAGTCGCATTCAATTTACTCATTATGTGAAGGTGGTGGTAACAACTACTGGCTGCCAGCTGTAAATAGTTTCCAAATATTGTTGCAATTTGTGATGTTTAGTTTGAGTTGAGGAAACGTACTTCTGGTGTTTCTTATTTCAACACAAACTCTGGGCTAATACATTGAAGTTTCATTCCACAATCGATTCACATGTACATACATTATATCTGGTAGCTATTTAAATACGAAAGGGTGCTTTAAAGGAATAGGGTTTTAGAGAATTAGGAACTTGTGTTCAAGGATGGCAGTTGCACGATACTAGATGGGAAACCTTCATCGTGCTGATAGTACATAATACTTTATTGACGTGGTTTTATATAAATGTAGTATATCGGAATAAATGACATTTTGGTCTTAACACAAGTTTTCAGGTTGCGGATTAAGGTACAGTTGTAAGGGTTTGATTTCTAATATTTGGTTTATTTTTTGGCGCGCAGAGCGAACCACTCGAACCGGCCGCCGAGACCCACGTTGAAGTCGTCATGGAACCTCCTTCTCAACAGTACGATCCTGAAGTGGTGGGTTTTGCTTTAACATACATATCGATCGTTTCGCAACACGCAATTGGTATTTGATGAAACGATTTTGGTTGGATGTCTGCAGCCGTCGTCCCTCGAACGTTGTCTGAGCGAAGCGAGGGAACGAGAAATCAGCCTCATCCCCCGATCGGATGGCATCACAACGGGCTCGTCTTCCGCTGGACATGGAAACCTCAGTCAACCGCAACCGTCAACTTCCGGAACATCGCAGGCATCTCAAGGTAGGAATGCATTTTAATCACAAAACGACAAGTCACTCCTTTGACGCCCCCGCCCCCTTACCCTGTCCAACCCCCACATACCCATCCAACCCGCAAGTAGTACACCCTTACACCTCATCCCATACACCCCCCAACCAGTCCTGCCCAAACAATCACTTGGGTGCACTCTTCTTGTTGTTCGCGGCCCGTTTGATTTCTCAGCCGACACCAGCCACTAACCACTTGACGCGTGCGCTTGCCTTTGAGAAAAAATTTCAAAACAAAATTAAGTAAGAAAATAAGTTAGAATTCTGAGACAACAATGGACGGGCCGGGCCACGGCCGGAACCAGAGAGCCGAAAGACCGCTGGGCCGGGCCTTGCGGGTTGGCTTTGGGGGTTAGTTGGACGATGGGCCGACCGGACCGCACTCACTCCGGGGTTTTGGGTTTGTTTCCTTTCAGTGCCTGTGGTGTTGTCGTTGTTGGTGGCTGAAGGATGAAATGGGTCCTGAGGGGTATGTTTTTTGCGGTTCTGGGAGTAAACGCGACACGAGGTTAGCTCTCGGTGCCCACACCAGTTCGGTCGTGCTCAAACTGCTGCCGCTGCGAATGAACGGTGAGGTGCGGCGTTGGTTGGTTGGGGAGGGGGCTGGGTTCTTTTGTGCCGGACGTCACAAGGTAAGGTCTTCTGGTTAAAATCAAGTCTTGGTTTTTCTCGAAGGTGATTTGTGTGTCGTGTTTGCGAGAAGCAAGACTTGGCCCGTAAATGGGGTTTCTGGACGCATGTGTGTGCGGTTTGAGCTCGGCCCGCGGTGTTGGACGGACAGGGTTTTTTGGTTCCCAAGACTTGATGGGACTACTACACCTCTTGGACCGAGTAGGGTGATAACGATACGGTGCTGGAAGATGAGAAAGAAATAGGACATGAGAAATAACATGATGAAGATGTGGTGGCATTTACAAGATGATGACAATATCAATGTGTCTGTCGTTTGACTTGAACTGGACGGAATGAAAACATCGTTGGACCACGATGACCGGGCCATTGGAGGCTTTCGGATATGAATGAGATGAATGTGCTCGAACCGGTAGCGTAGGTAGATTGAGTAGGATGTCGGTTTACTCCCAGAACGTGCCGCAAGACCCCGTATTCTCCCAAACCACATTTTATTTCGTCGAATATCTATCTATCATATGTGTACGTGTGTTTATAGTAATATAATATCATGTAAAATCGGGAACAATATATGTAGAGAGAGATGTGTAATGGTATGGGCCCCACTACCCCCAGAGAGGTTCGTGGTGAGAGGGGGCCTTGGTGACTGATTGACTGGCTGGTAGGGGCCGTGCAAGTTGTACGTTTACCTTGCGGCTTCTGCTCCGAAAGATAGACCGTGAACACCGTTCCTCCTGTAGATGCGTGGAGAAAGTTGCACTATGATGATGGCGATTATAACGATTGTGATTCTGATTCCGGTCAGAACAAAGGAGGGGGTGGGCTTTGGTGAGTGGGAGGGAGGGAGGCAGCAGGTCACATGATGTGATTTTGTGTGGCTATATGGCTATGTATGAGATGATGATGATGATGCAGATGTGGTGCGAAACGCGATCGATTTCCGCGGTGTAATTATCGCCCGCATGCGCAGTTTTGATGACGTCATCGACACTCGTGATTCGCTCCTATTACACGAACAGTTTTATTTGAATTTGGGATTGGTGGTGGTGAAGGTGGAATTGGGGAGTTTCGGGATGGGATGGAGTTTTCTGGGTTGGGTTTGGTTGATTGCAGTTTCTGCTTTGATTGGGGAGGGGGGTAAATGGGTGGTGGGGTTGAAAACGAAGACATTTATCATTTTCAGGCTCTTGCCACCTTCTGCCACCCCCCACTATTCCATCTCTTAGTATATTGTAATTTACATTTTTGGTTTGATGGCGAGAGATGGGTGGGTGGGTGGTTTGGGCTGGATTGGAAGAAGGGCCAGTGGGTGGATTGATACATCATTCTGTTGAAAGCGTTATTTTGAAGCAGTAGTAACCCTTTAATCGATTTTTCATGCGGGAAGGGTTTCGCAGAGATGGTAATTAATGGACGTCTGATTTGCATATTAGAATATCCGGGCTGCGTGTTGATTGGTTGCTAGAAAAGAGAGAAAGAGACAGGAAGGGAAATTTGGGGGAGAGGTGGAGTGGTTCACTGGCCTGCCTGTAGTGGGTGCTGTTGCCAATAATATGCAAAGGGTTATATTGGGTATTATTCATTTTTGTAGCAAGGATTGCAAATGTAATGCAGATATTCTATCCGGAAAACTCGATGGCCATGCTTTGTGCAACCGTTTTGACAGCCGGTTTGGCTGACTGGTGTAATGGTGGTCAAAGCATGCTGCGCAGTTTTAGGATATGAAAATGGTATCTAGTACTTAATAATGCATATGTAAATGTATCTTCACGTGATGAAAGGTGGCAGCATCTTTGCCGGATAGATAGACATTCTGAAATTCTTGACTTATCAGTGTGAACGTGATCGTTTTTACATTCCCATACGTGTTTTGTAATGGCTGCCAATCTGGGTGGAAACATTAAAGGGACTGGCGTTGATAATTTCTGAATTTTTGGTCTCGCGATGTTCACTTTGCGGTACGCGTATTTGTTGGATCACGCGTAGTTCTGAAAGATTTTTTAGTTACGTGGTAGAAATGTGTAGCAAATGTTAATCCGTTTGGAAGTCAAATGTGGATAGTTAGTAGTAGTACAAAACCTTGAACAACATGTTATATGTCCTAGTATATAAAAAGCACAGTTGTGTGACATAGCTGCTCAGTTGGCAAGGAAGGTGCTTTTTGGGCTAGTATCGAAATCGAATTTGGAGCATTTGTTATAAAAATCGTGAAGCATGGACCTTGTTCTTAGGGTAATATAATAAATATTGATTTTTGCTAGTTCCTACGGAAGCTGCCAATTTAGATTGTTTGAGGGGGGTGTTATTTCTCAAAACAACACGAATAGTATTATGGTTTTCCGTGGAAACCTTTACTCGAAATAGGTCGTTAAAAATGATGTAAATGTGAAAATGCGTTGGGCCGCGTTTTTTGTACACTAGTGAGTTGCATTGCATAGCAAGTGTGGATGGCGGCGCCACCTGATGTTGTGTCGCGGTGGCTGGGCTTGGCTGTGCCGGTTGGTCGGTCGGTTAGTGGCAGGTGTCGGAGTGGAGTAAAAACAAAGGGGCCGTGTCAGTGTGATATCTTCCTCTGATCCCCCATCCACCAACACTAGGCTGCACTTTTTGCCAGATCTGCTGACCAAGGGCTCCCGACCCGGAAGGGGACGATACCGTAGAGGACTGGACGCAACCTACGATCTGGCCCTGGCCGATGTCCGAGAAGGCCGGCTGTCCTACAGGAGGGCTGCCGAAGTGTACGGTGTACCGCTGACCACCCTGTTCGGCAGGGGTAAAGCGCAGGGCATTTGCAGCGCGCGGCGCAGAGGACCTAAGGTGATCACCGATGCGGAGATCTTGCATTGGGCCGCAGCTTCCATCATGTACGACAGACCCGGAGTAGCGACTGGAATGGGTGGAAGTGGTGGCGACGCCGGTAGCTGTGGAGTCACGGTACCGGATGTCGATGTAGACGTGGAAGACTTGGAGGATGAGTACGATGAAGACGAAGACCTGGAAAGGGCAACCAGACGTCGAATCATGATGATGATGATGGGAAGTGGTTTTGGAGGTGGACCATCGGTGAATGAGGAGAGACAGACTGGTGCAGGGACATCGTTGGAGGGACATGGGAAGGGGGAGAGCGGCGGAGGTGTTGGGTCGCGCTCCGTGGCTAGGTTAGAAGCGGAGATGACACTGGGAGAGGATGATGATGACGAAGATGTGGATGTGGTCATGGAGCACGATGTCCTGATCGAGAAGTACGAAAGCGCTCTGGAAGATGTCAGATGTGGTAGGTTGACGTTTCGCCAGGCCGCGTTGCAGTACGGTCTTCCGGTGATGACTCTGTCCGATATGGGGAAAGCTAGGGGAGTTTGCGCACCAATCGTGCAGCGGAAGAAGGTGAAGACCACCAAGAAGAGGAAGAAGTCGCAGAAAGGTTATCAGAGGCAGCAGCCGAAGCAGTCGGTTTCCACCACTGCGGAAGCTCCGCAGAACGATGTACCAACGCAAGAGGATGATGCGGTGGTTTCGGGTGTGAAAGAGGACGATGAGGTGGTCCAAGAAAGAGATAATGTTAAGCCACTGGACGTAGAAATGTCAGTGGAAGACGTTGAGTTGGATGTTTCGGTGAACGAAGGAACAGAAGCAAGTGCTTTGGTTGACTCCGCCGAGAAGGATGTAAATGCGGACAAGTGACCGGTGTACTTTTTGAAGTCTGGTCTTTTTGTCGACGTGTGATGACGATTACGATTATTAAATTGTGTCTAATCCTATCGGAATTACTGCAGAAGTTGAATAATCATTAAAGTTTGATTATCTTGCGTGTTCAGTTATGCGGTTTTATATATACAAGTTTGTGACATGGCACATTAGGACAGAATTGTTGGTTGGGGTGAAATTGAACACTTGTTACCACTTTATTTTGAGTAGTACGTTGCAGTCATGAAATATAAATGTTTAATTAGGTTTGAGAGTTACACTTACTCTGATCAAATACGCATCAGTTGATAAGCAATTATGTAATATTGGATGGATCTATGAATGCATTATCCAATGAAATTTATTCAGTTCGTTGTGATCTTGTACGTTTCTTACTTTGGCCACATTTTATTTTGGACTGGAGCATTTTATAATTGCACTGCACACTAAAAATACAATCGTTGGCAGATTTTTTCGATACATTTCAAACGCATTTGGAGTGGTGCCTAGATTTCTTCATTGCCGATTTACATAGTAGCTATAAATGAAGTTACTGTACAGAGGTACATCTTGCTCTTCAAATTCTTACAAGGCTGCCAAAATGTGTGTTGTAGATATGAATTGGTGCATTTTGTTTAATTGGTGTTTATAAGAAATTAGAAAATGTTGCAGGTTTTTTTACTCATGAATGTTTATCTGCAAACACCGGCTCTTGGCCAGGTGAGTTAGATGTTGATGTTATACAAAATACTATACTGAGATCAAACGGGTTTATGTGTGTTTACTTGAGCCGATTTTTAAAACTGCGTGTTTTGTCATGCGGTGGTAATTGGTGTTTGTGCATGTATGGTCCGTTTCAAAATTACTTGCCAGATCTGAGCAACGTTGAAACTTCCAGGGCATTTTCCTGTTGCAGCCAAACAGCAGTTAAACCGTTTTTCGAGGCTGTGCTGCAAATCTCAAGAGACTTTTTTGCGCATTTTTTCCAACTGTCGCATGTTCAGTGCCTGTAAAATAAAAATATAACTCCATTAAATGAAAAGCCGTGTCAGAAGTCAAATGCTTGTAGTCTAATATAAAAACCAGTGCTATTTAGTAAACTGGATTTTAAATGGATGGAGCTTGTTAGCTAGCATGTTCAATAATAACCTAAAGCCTCTAATAAAAACGTAAAAACATTTGACTAAATAAATATTTTGAATGGTTTCTCGTCATGCAAAATGAAATGGATGTTTGCAAAATAAGAGCGAAGTTGCATTTTCAGTACAACATTATATTTAAATACTGTGCAATGATGCATATTGTGACGCATGGACTCTTTACTTCGACTGCATTAGCCTGCAAAACTATGGGAATTGAATCAATTGGGCCATACTGTATGTTGTGGTATTCTGCACAGTGAGTTTTGTGAGAGCTTGAATCGCAAGGGAGCATTTAGAACAAATTTACAAGTTTTTCTGTTGTAAATTGGATGGAACATTTTATTTATTATAAGTATTTATTGTTTTTCAAGCAGAACATGATTTTTGAGTATTTCCAGGCATTGCTAAATGTTTGAGAGTAAACCACGTAGTTTAAAGTGGAAGTGCCCTGGTGGTCGGTTGGCTGTTAAAAAACTTTAAAGTTGATGTATGGCTGGAAAAGCAAATGCTGGAATATTAAGCATAGAACGTGTTTTGGCAGATGTTGACCTAGGGCCTTCCACCTGCTGGGAACACTCCCAACAGCAACCTATTGTAAAGAACCTGACGACGTACTCGAGTGCTAAGCCACAATTGAGAGGTGTAAGAAACTACGACCAGATCAGCCTTATGCTGGCCCTTGAGGAAGTACGCAAAGGTCGCCTCAACTACCTCCAGGCCTCCGCGCAGTTCGGGGTGCCAAAATCGAGTCTGCATCGCAGAGCTGTAGATTTGGGCATCAGAAGCTGCAAATCTCATGGGCACAAGGGACTAGATAGCCAAAGGAAGATAAGTGCTCCTCCTCCACCTGTTGCTGGAAATACACTTCCACCTTATACATTCAGTAAAGACCTGTAATGAAGAGCATGGCCCAATGATGGTCTAATGACTATGAGAGTTTCTCGTAAGAAGGGGATCCTAAGACGGTTGTCCACCAGAATGTGTTTAGCCGAATTGGAATCGTGTTCGTTAGAGAAGTTCCTGTTCATAAACTGCATGTAATGTGGATTCGCATTTCTACTTTGTATTGACCAAGGAGTTGTATTGACTTCTGCAATGGAGATGTTATTTTAGATGGTGGGTCACATGGACAGTGGTCATTGGAGGTGGTGATCAATGTTGGCATTGTAATACTGGAATGATCCAAATGATGAAAATCAATTATAGCTCGTTTCATCCGAATGATGCATTACCCTAAACTTGTGCTGTATTGATCCTGATCTAATCGGATACAAACGAGTTTTTTTCTAAAAGTGAACCCTGCTATAGGAGCTTGAATTTATGCAGAGTGATTCATTTAAATTCGGCCCGTCCTTTATGCTGCATTGGGCCCATAACTAAGGTTGAATATCGACAGCAAGTTCTCCGATCATTTCGAATTTTATTGAGAATCGATTTGTTGGCATATGTACCATTCGGAGAAATGCTTTACTATTTCAAGGAATAGTTCATTTTTATTGCTATTAGCCAGTTGCCGGGAAGTAATTTTCCAGTTGCTAAAATATGCGGGTCGTTCGATGCCGTGCACAGCCTTCATGTACAATAGTTGGAAATACTTAGTACAATTTCTTAATGGACTAACATACTGTTAGTTCAGTGTATGTGCAGGGTAGAGCACTGTAGGTCCGAATTTGAAATTCACGTTTTCGCAGGTGAGGAACAAGATGATTCTGGCGATGAAGGCAACCGCAGCACTGAACGATTAATTCCATCGCATCATCAAGCAGAATTGTTTCTGGAAGGATTAAGAACTTGGACCGTCGCTAACACTGATCCGGAATTTTGCGAAGAAGTCGCCAAACATTTTTCGAAAATTGATACGAGAATTTGCAACATGTCGTTGGCGCATCTGAGCCGCACTCTAATCCCAGGTTTTCGGGCAAATGCAGACATTCCCACAGACCCAGTTACCCCTCGCTGATACTATTGCATTACTGGTTTCAACCTAACATGAATTACCAATACTATCTGAAAAGTTTGTGATCATGACTCTTTGGGTTGCAGTGAAAGTGTGGTTATTGTGAGCTAAACCAGTTTCTTCCGTGAGGCTCACCAATAACGACTTTCACAAGTACAAGTACTGGACTGTTTCTATTTCATTTTACTTAGAACTAATCCACACAATATTGACATCCCAATAATACAAATTGCCAAATAAGGATTTGTAAACTAGCAAAGAAAATTGTTTCTGTCCCGTAGCTAGTAAATCTAATAATGTACATTTTGACTAGCTAATTGTGAGTTCCTTTTTTTCCACAACTACCTGAAGAATTGTGGATATTTGGCTGTTATTACACCAGTTGAACTGTAATGTGTGTAGGGTGGGGGTATGTAATGGCGACCGACAAACGTTCAGTGAAGTTGTGGATCTGCGTGTTGGTTTGAACTGCGTAATTTAGATTTTACCTTATAACCTACCAGAGCTGTGTTTGCATCCCTGTTACAAAACGTTGTTGAACGATGATGTTTGCACCTTTTACTTATGGAGAACTATTGAAGTATTTTCTTAATCGTTTTTGTGTTTGAAGTGTATGCGAAATAAAGTGGAATTTACTATTTTATACGAAGTCTGGTGGTCTTTACGCGCTGTGCGCTTAACTAAGAATCAAATAATGGAATATTAAAATTAGAGTTGAGTTTTAATTTGTAGCTACAATTCGCATTCTGGAAAGGTTTATATGTTTTCGGTAAAAAGTGTTCAATAGCATGTGCAGCCAAGTTGCCCAAAATTATGGGAACCAAGGAACATTGCAAGGACCGGATCGTGGTGGATGGTAGAGAGTCTAGGGTTTGGGTCGTGTTGGAAGGTAACATTGATGTTGGGAGAAGATTGGACTAGCTTGCTTGGAACTTCTGTTGGAATGGTGTTAGGCATTTATGGGGATATGGGTAGTTAATAGGTGTTGGAGGTAATTGAGGTTGTGGTTGGTTTCGTGCTCTGAAAACTGGGAAATCCTTTGGTTACTTTGAAACAAATCTCTAACTAGATTGCTAGAAGGACATATCTTGGTGAATGCAGTGAAGTACAATTGTCCCAAGGAGGATTTTTAACTTCTGCAGGGAAAATCTAGCAATGGGTCGATTCATTTCAACTATGTAACGGCTTCTATTTGATTCAATGTATCGCTTTGGATATTGTAGCGCAAGGCTATTGAACTGGGTATACGAAGTAAGAGGTGGAAATCAAACCAGCCAACTACATTCTACTAGACAAGTTAATTTTGAACTCCAATGAAGTATCGTAATAACTTGCGGAGAGCCCGAACAAGCGGTTTTCCTTGAATTATGCCGATGTAGCCTGTGCTTCTGCGAGCACATGAAATTCTGTATTGCAAGATAGTGACTTGCTTAGCAAAGGTAGTCTTAGTGGAGTTAGCGGATCTAATATTTATGAAATTACTAGGGCCTTGGGTTCCCTTGATGTTTAGGACAATGTCAGTTCTGTGCTGACTACCTATGATAATTTGCCAACTTCCCCTTGATTTCGGTACCTAATACCTTCTGAAAATGTAATTTATATTATGATACTTCAGTTTTATTGTTGCTTGGTGTCGTACACCTTTTATTTAATCCAGATGCACTGTAGATATTGTATTATACTTGCAAATAGCTCGAGGTTGCTGTTGCTAGCTTTGAGGAATCAGTGGCGTGGAAATGGGTGATAATTTGCTGGAACAAGTAGAGGGTCAATATCTACCTAGACATTATGCAGTTAGAGCTAACCATGTTATCCAAGATGATTAGTAAACCATACCATTTGTTGCTGTTCATCAACCTGTGTAAATGACACCACAAGATACGTATGATAGATAATCAGGAATATGATTCAGTACTGGAATTAATGATAACGATATGCTGTGCGTTAGTCTGCACAGAAGTTACATGAAGAAAGTCATTGTCTCAGTATTCTTAATGTATATTATATCCTTGGATGGGAATTGGAAAGAGGTGGTGCAATGTCTGGTGTGTGGCTGGCCGGCTGGTGGGTTTGCTCTGAAAATCTAAGAAATGCTTTGCTTGTCTTGATTAACTGTTGATGAGCGGGTACTTCAGTATGATTGATTAGAGCACATCTTTTGGCAGATTTTGGTGTTGGGCCAGTCGCCCTCTGGACTCAGACACAGGGGCAACAAAATGAAAAGGGACGCAGCCACCACCACCAGTACATGGGTGCAAAACGGCAATTGCAGGGCGTGAACATTTCCGACGACACTAATCTGATTCAGGCTCTTGATGAAGTTCGCAAGCGACGGCTTAACTACCTGCAGGCTTCCAACAAGTTTGGGGTGCCAATGTCACGTTTGTACCGCACTGCGATTGACTTGGGCATCAGAAGCAGCAGGTCCCATTCGAGGTCTTCTCCGGCCTGCAAGGAATACCTCCACCCAAAAAGGCTTCGCAAACGCAGTAGCAGGCTGGATGATTATGGTTGCGATGACTGGGATTTTGGTTCTGGGGACAGCTCATCTTCAGATGAGGCATCATCCATTCGTACACGCGGTGCAGCGGTTAATGTTTCCAATAGATACGTGTCGGGAGATACGATCATACCTTCTGGAGAACTGTGCTTGTCCAACTATGATGTTCCTCAATCTTGTTCAACAAGCTCGTATACAATTGAACCTATATCGGAGACTGTAGATGGTGGTCGTATGAAAGTACATCGGTTCTGAGTTCCTCCAGTTTGCTTCCATGTTGTGTCTTAAAGTATTTGTAATGTATATAACCTTCTGATGGATGGCAAGAGCTATACTCCTACTTAGACTTAGATTACTCGTTCCATGTTTGCCAGCAACATTTGTGATTATAAATTCAATGCCTTGCGTAATTCCTGAATGCCGCACATTTTTCACGCAATACTATGATTTTTGTTTGCGCGAGACTCCGTGCGCTACACTTATTAATAATGATGGGTAATTTCAATGTGCAGTTGTATGTTGGCGACTGTGTGGAACATTTATGCAGTGTCAATAGATTTATTTTTGCTGGCTCTGATCTCAAAATCGCTTGGCAAAGGCTAATAACTGTTCAGAAATCTTCCACAAACATGGTGGGGTATGATATTTTGTTGCGAGGGGAAATAATAGAACTGTTGAATGTAATCAATTTAGTTAGTGTACCAAAAACAAATATTTGTTCTGGTCAGAGTTATTACTGTCTAATAACACTTTAAAGAATGGAAGATCATGTGAATTCCATCGTGTGCGTGAAAAATGAAAATAATATTGAAATCTTCAATTTAGTTGTGATGATTGCGCTGTTAACAAGACTTTGAATTGTATCGCAATATCAAAACCTATTAAACTATATTTTCAATAATTTTGATGAGTACATTTTTAAAAAATATACAAATATATTCGGGGTGATGCTTAGAAGGCCGAATACCTATGTAGATACATGCACTAGCGCTAGGTTCCCATTCGATGAAACATGTGAATAAAGTTAATTGTACCAAGGAAGGCAGGTGTTGGGAGTAGGAACAGGCTGAACTAGATAAATGAAGTATAGCCATCATTGATGGTGAGATGCTGATGGACACTACGTTTTTGATAGATGCTGTGAGTGGGTGCTTGGTGGAAGACTACGGACATCGCAGTAGAATTTTTGCTGAGGAACAATATGGAAAAGCCTTAGAGGAGGTTCAGTCTGGTCGGATGTCTTTCACGAAGGCAGCTGCTGCGTTTGACCTGTCAAGTAAACAGCTACGCATCAGGGCCAGCAATTTGGGCATTGTCAGCAGCTATCGTAGCTTTCAGTCCACAAAGTTCTCCACTGAAAGAATTGAGAAGGTTCGGTGGGACATTACGCACTCCAATATGACTATTGCGGAACTTGCCCATAAACACTGCATGTCTGGGACAACTATTAAAAGACTCAAAGCTGAAATGTTTAGGCCGAAGAATGCGAAAAAGGGAAAATATTACTACTACTAGAAGCAACTTTAAGAGTGATGTGTCCGATAGTTGACTTTGTACTTAACCTAAGTCAAACAGTCATCAATGTGTTAAATATATTTTTATCAATTTGATTCCTTGTGTTACTTTTGGGCTATTGTTTGTGAATTGCGTTTCCAGCAAGTAACATGGGGTATCTCGTTAATTTGACATCATATGTTGGACTGGGGGGAGCATTGTGAATTCTCAAACGTAATCTTGCATTGGTAATCTGAATTGATTCTCATTGGAAACTATACCGTCAGCTCTTGTTATACCGAGAAGCTAATACATGAGAGATATAGGATATTTTGGACGAGACCAGCCACTCTGTTCGTTATATTGAGTGGTTGGTTATAATGAGATTTGTTATAACGAGAACCGGCTGTATTTGAATGTTGGGTGCGCTATCCAAGGATTAGTTTGTAATGATAAGGGAAATTGTGGTACGTGAAATAACTTTCTCGATTTTATCAGATAAGCATCTAAGTGAGTCTAACGATCTCTATGTACTCTCACTTGTTCCTTTTACCTGATTACAATCATGTCTGTGATTATTACTTGCATGTCTTTACTGCGGAATGTTAAATTTCCACCGGATTTGTAACGGCTTGCGATACGAAAGCTTGCGATGCGTGTGCCGATGACATGAGAGTTGAGGCGAAGGGAAAGAATTGATACTGGATCCCCTTTTCGACAGATGACATGGAGTCTCGAGGAGGGGATCCCAACGAGAGGGGCTCTCGAGGCAAGGTGGCAGCTGACGAACAACTGCACCGGGCTCTCGAAGACGTGCGCTCGGGTCGCATGTCGTACAGTAAAGCGGCAACCAGTTATGGTATCCCGTTCAGCCGTCTTTACCGCCAAGGGAAAGCAGAGGGCATCGGCAGCGCGTTCGCGAGCTTTTCCGGGGCAAAACACTCCGAAGTGGATCTGCATCAGGCTCTGGACGATGTCCGCAGCGGGGCACTCTCATTTACCGACGCTGCCAGGAAATACGGCATCCCGGTATCGACTCTCACACGACACGGTTAGCCGTCTTCCTAGATGAACCGGTATTTGCATCACTTGCGCAGCGAAACTATGGTGGCAGTATTGTTGGGAGATGGGTTGCTTACGTTCAGTAATGCATGAGTTTTACGTGAGAGTAAGGGAGATTATTACATTTTATTGTTTCTCTATGGGCTGTGTGCATTTCTCTCCGAGTAGGCATCAGTTGTGTGATTTTTGCATGCTTTTAAAGTAGCAACTGTTGATTGCGTGCTAATCATTGCCGCAGAAATCAACGTTCAGTAATATTTGGTTAGCAAAAAGATGAACCATCATGTTCAGTTTTATGGACTCTGAGACCACTCGAAGTTCGGCTTTATTTATTTGTCATTGCCCTGGAGAACAAATTCGATGGTTGGTTGCTCGTACTCTCACTGTTAGCATAGTATAAAGTAATTACACCCATCTGTGCACTAGTTTCGCTGCTAGTAAAGTGAAGCCAGCGTGTGGGATTGGAGTTGATGTTGGTGGGATAATCCTTTGCAGGCAATGCCCCAGGGCATGGTGACCCGCAATATGTCGAGGTTGGCGCGGCGCAAGACAAGCTGGAACGGGCTCTGGGAGATGTACGGTCCGGTCTGTTGTCGTTCACAAGGGCCTCCACTTTATACGGCATCCCACTTAGCACACTATATTCGAAAGCCAAAGCCCGTGGTATCCACAGTGCCTTCTGCGGCTTTCAGAAGAAGAAACCAGCTGGGAGCGCGGAAGCTGGCGCCGCGTCCGCAGCAGCAGCAGTTGTAGTTGTCACCCCTCAGCGAATCCCAATGCCGGAAGATGGTCACTCGTCGTCATCCTCGTCGGACAAACCTGATGTTGTGTCCATAACCAGACACCCACCTCGTCCCGATGGTACAGCATCTAGGAGTCCTGTTCCAATGCATCCCCAGTCACCGCAACATCCCCCTCACCCTTTGCCACTCCAGACACAGCATCCGCATCAACAACAGCAGCAGCAACAACAGTTACACTACCAACCTGTAACTCAGCATCAGGTTCATTTGTACTCCCAGGCACCGGTATACGAGCAAATGCAACCTCCCCAATACCACATGCAACATAGGCCACATTATGAACACCCTCATCATATCCCAATGCCAACCGAACAGCAACAGCAGCATCACCAGTACCTTCACCGGGTGCATCACCACCACGTGGAACCCCTGCATCTAGATGCTGGTGGAGCACAACACCAAGCTTCCAGGCAGCAGCAGCAGCAACGAAGAGATACCGAACACGAGCAAGGATCAGATGATATTAGACGGCAGCAGGAACATGATGGGCAGGGGCACCACGTGGAAGGTGGGAGGGCACCGGAGTTAAGATCCTTGTTGGTGAATCCGGGATCTTCGCCGCCGCAATCGGATGCTCCTGTTTCATCTTACGGATTCGTTCAGACTTTCAATCCTCCAGTTATCGTGAAATCCGGTGACACTACGCAGTCACGTGACAACTGATCGCAGTGTTGATTCTGTGCTGACTTTTAGTTTTATCAATAAATATCTTTTGCGGAAAGTAGTTTGCCTTGTGAATTTTTGAACTGTAGCCCTTAGATGCAGCGGTTTGTTGTAATTTTTAATGGTCCCATTTCCTTTGAAAAACTGGGTTATTGGGGTGACCGCTTGTAGATGAAGGATTCTCATTTGTTCGATAACATTATTGAATTAGAAGTCTGCTGCGTTACCTACTCCTAAGAAGGCTGAGTCATTTTAGAAGGGTTATTTTAAGAAAGGACAACAAGGAGGGTGCATAACCCAGCAAGCAATTTGCGCACTTGTTCGTTTAATAGTTGATCAACGGGATTTAGATGTGAAGTTAAGCTTCAGGGTTATGGTGGTAGCCTTAGACGTTTAGTGATGTCAGGCGACCCTTTTTGCAGATAACATCAACAGAGGTTCGAGATTCGAGAAAATCTGTCAAAGGGCCATCCGAGACATCCAAAGTGGACGTATAAGCGTCTTAAAGGCTTCCAACATATACGGTATTTCGACAAGTACTTTGTACTACAAGTTGAAGACCAGTGCCTCAACAAGGGCTAGTGGATACATAGTGGATACTAAGGCCGGGACAAGTTACCAGCGTCGCTGTGTTGGTCGTCGCAAGCCGTACACTGAGGCCAAGCTGCAGCAGGCTCTTGAGGAAATCCAGAACAGACATTTGACTTACGCTCAGGCTTCCAATAAATACAACATTCCAGTTAGGACTCTTTATTCTAGAGGGAACCTGTTGGGCATAAAACTGCAGTTGCGGCCATTCCGATGAAATGTGGTAGCGCGTGTCAGTTGCGATCAGTTACTTTTGGTTAACTTTCTTGTTTGTCAACCCTAACTATTGGAGTTAATGGAAGTGTTTTTTCTTTAATTTTATAGCATAGAATGCAATTTGTTCCGTATTACTGTCTAAGTAATTTGTACCTACGTGTATCCAAGAATGCTGCGCTATGATGGTTTCCCGGTTACGAAGAGTTTATTTTGTTTGTGGCAAGTGATAGTCACTTTGATTTATAAATAGATGTATAGTTTCACTTTGATTTATAAATAAATGTAGAGTTTCAGGACCTTGTGGCAATTCATTTGTTACTGTTCCATTCACTTTAATTGACATAAATTTTGCAGTTGCCATACAATTTTCAAATACGATATAATATAGCTGAAGTGTAGCATGGATTGCACCTTATCAACGTTATCCTGTTTAATTAGAGTTAGGTAACTTGTTTGCAGAACTCTTTTTATGATGATTTTTCCTCATAATCAATTCTAAGTTTGGTGTACTTGTTTTGAAATAGTTTTATAGTTTGGTAGTAACATGCTGACATTTTACCTGACATGTCTTCGGTGGACTTTAGGACTTGCATTCATAGAACATAAAACGTTTGTTCTAGTGCCCCCTACCACCCCTAAAAGTTTGTACAGAGAGATCGGAATCACCCTGTATAGTGTGTAATATTATTTCTCACAATAATTTTCTAAATATCCTGTTTTTGGACCTTAAACATTACTGGGTGGAGCAGTTGGGAAAAAGCAAGTGACCGAGATCACGCGGGTGGAGGCTGTGTGTAGGCTCGGTGCAATAGTTAGGTGGCGCTGCTGAGTATCGGGCTACGATCCGTTTGAGCATGGCTGATAGATTAGACAGTGACATTGGGGCTCTGTGGCATGTTGAGTTTGACAAGAGAGTTTGGTGTTGTCTTCTCTGTGTGTCTTTCTCTCTCTGTCTCACCTGTATCTAACTGCTTACGTTGCGCGGACATGGCGCTGATGGACCCCCTCCTCCTGCTCCCGCTTTCGACAGATCGCACCCATCACCACCACACTCTGCTGGCACTAGGAGGTGTCTCGTCACGGCACGGTGGCTTCCGTCAGAAGGGCTCCATGGACGAAGTGCGGATGCAAAGAGCCTTGGATGATGTCCGTTGCGGGAGAATGTCGATGAAGAGGTCTTCGATGGCGAACGGGGTGCCAATGACTTCGCTCTACGTAAGGGCCAAGATCGAGGGTGTGACGAGCGCATTCTCTCGCCGGGCGCCAACAGCCCGTCAGAGGATCAAGACCGATAAGGTGCGCAGGGCCCTGGCCGATGTACGCGATGGACGTTTTACTTTCGTCGATGCGGCCAAGGCCTACGATCTGTCCATACACACCTTGTACCAGATGGGCAAGATTTATGGAGTACGGAGCCGGTACCAGGAAGCGCAGGCTTGGCCGCACTTGCGGTGCCCTCGTGGACAGGAGAGGCAGCGGCAACCGCACCGCCAGCAACCTGCGGAACAGGTTGCCGAGGATGGGCCCAGGGAACGTTAGACATGAGCTCTAAACGAACAGCTGATCACTTTGTACATGTGCGTGTTTTTGGAGATAGTTTTTCTTGTGTATATCTATCTACCTCATGGCAAATGTTAGTTGGTTTTATTTTGAGAGAAGATAGGTTTATCAAATAGTAATTGTACTATCCTACTGTAGAGAAGTTTTATTCGTTCCTGGTCTAAAATTATTTCATAAAATGATCCATGGCCGTGCTGATGGCGCGTATACCAGTGATGTTTTTAGATTGCGTAATTTTTTCGTTTGCCTGTTAGTTTGGAATTATTCTAGCAGTTAGATGTGGAAAGGGGGAGGGCATGCTGAATAAAAAATTTGTAGTTGTGCCGTTTTTAATTTTTTCATTTATGGAAGATATACTTATTCGTTGGGTGGATCTAGTGGTCCGGTGTTTTGAAGTAACTGAGTAAGGCAGAGTCCTCAATGATGTTTCTTTCAATCATGTGAATCCTACAATACCGTACATTGAACACTTTGAGTAGTTTTTAAGTTTGTAAAAAAGAATTGGTTTGCGAAGCATAATTCTGTGATAAAGTGATGGTAGTGATGAACACTGTCACTACACATGAGTGAAAGTCGGAAAAGAGGGCGTTTATTATTTACTTTTTGTTTGTTTTTCTGCCGAAAGCCTGTCTCGTAGGACATCATTTTCAGGACTCGATGTAGGAAGATAGGAAAATCGAGAAAAATGTTTGGAAAATGGGGATGGATTTAGAGAGAAAAATGGAGAGGAGTTCCCGTGGTAATCGAAGATCCTTTCGACAGATGACTCCGAGTTAAGACGCTACCCGGCGGCTGACCGCAAGGACTACCAAGACAAGATGCAGCGTGCCCTGGAAGACGTGCGCAGCGGGCGAATGTCGTACACCAGGGCAGCCATCGTTCACGATGTCCCAGTCACTTCCCTGTGCCTCCAAGGCAGGGTGATGGGTATCAAGAGCCGCTTCCGCAAGAGGGTCCCCAAAAGGCATCTGGACGAGAAGTTCCGCCTGGCCCTTGCCGATGTGCGAGACGGACGCTTATCCTACTTGCAGGCTTCCATCCAGTACAGTATCCCTTTGAGCACTTTATACCAGGAGGGGAGGGTACAGGGTATCGGTGGCAAAAAGGACAAAGTGCCCGGCTTTGGTGATGACCCCGAATGAGAGGTAAAAACTGAGAAAGCAAGGGCGCAACCGTGGATGTGGCAAAGAAATAAGATGGGATGCCGGTGCGCAAAGTCATCGTGGTGGACTGTGTGTGTGTGTACCATGCACTTGTCTTCTTCCAAAGACCTTTCTCGCCGAAGGGAAAATATTTATATGTGTTGTTTGGATCTCGATTCTATCATGTTTTCTGTTTCTTATTATATTTTTATTTGGGGGGGGGGGGGACGACATTTTTTGTTTGATACCGATGACCGTTTACTTGTTTCTTTTCGCCAATGTGGGCATGTCTTGTCAAAGAACACGAGTTGATGGATCTCTTACTACATCACCATACATAGTATTGGAACACGGTTGATGTTGTTGAGGGTACGTTCAACGAAAACGGTGCCAATGAGCACGCGTGCAATGTAAATTCAGCGATGTCCCGCAATATAGGACCTCGAGAATCCTGCTTTCTAAAAGCATGTGGGCACGTTAATAACACAGTGAGATTATGATCGGTAGGAAAAGTAGTAGTCTTCCTTTACTTAATGTATCATAGTGAACGCAGTGTAGCTACGTAAAAGGTGTACGAGATACGAGAAGTGACTATATCGGTAGCCGCATAATATTTAAAATCGTGAATGTGAGTTTTGTGTTTGTGGACGTTGAGAAGTATTTATTATTCGTGGAAGGAATTCTTAAAAGATGGCAGAAGAAGAGAGAGAGAAATTGGACATTTTTTGTGCAGTCATTCGTTGTTGTGCCAATTTGCGCGTTTATTTATACCGTCGATCGATACTCGAGTTATTTTTTTACACGTTTTCTGAAAGCAGTTTTGTGTGCTTAGCATGCTGAGCAGCTTTCATTCTGGTTAGTTTGTTTGTAGGATACGATGGAAAACGAAAAAGTCTTCCGACGATCACTTTGGCGCGCAGCGTCCGTAGAGCAACAGGGTTCCCGGAACATGGGGAAAGTCGGGACTATCTGTTCATCAGTCATGTGATCTTGAGATCTTTTATTAGTATTTTATACACGAAGAAATTAACGCAGTATTTGTGAGATGCACGTGAAAAAGTGTTTAACGCTGTACGTTGCTGTGTTGGGCTTCGGTAGAGATTGCCTTATTATTTATTACGAAACGACCGAAGAGTGGAGATTTATTAAAATGGCATTCAGTAGTGCGAAGTGAACATATGATATTACTTTCTGATACGCTTGATCTGGAATGAAGTTCGCTTAAAGCAATAAAACAGTCTGACGCCAATAGAGGCCATGTGTAAAAATCCTACTTTGCGTTGGAAATTTTCATATTAGCCAGATCGATTGAAAGTTACACCAAAATGCCATTTATCTGGCACTTGAATGCTACAGGCTATTTGAACAAAATGCAAGTCTTGCTGTTTTCATTGCGGCATGTCGACCTAAATGGTTTCTTGGATATTTATTTGATTACATTCAAGTGCACCGAGTTTGGACATGCTCTCTGTTGCTGTAACATTGCAGTGATTCTTTAAAATACATATTTTTTACAATGGTTTGGCTTTTTGAGTTTTATTTGTAAGAGGTCGGGTATTGCTAATAATATTACGTAGTTAAGATTTACTGGTGTGGTGGAAGCTAGTTAAATAATACTTTAGCAAGTCAATGTTGTTGCATAATTAATGTTTACTAAAGGTTTAAACCAATTATTGGTAAACTGTAGTATGTGCAGTATAATTTTATATTGCAGTAGTGATGAAGTAACATGTTCCAAATGTACCTTAATCTGAGCTGTGGAGGGTTAAGTCTTGTGACATCAGGTCTTCCTTCCTACAACTGTGGCATAAAGTTGCAGCACTGCAACATACCTGCTGCATACCCTGGAAGCATGTTCAATTTTGCATAAATAATTATGCAGATGTCACGCTTCTTGCATGCTTTCCAAATTCCTTCAAGCATGACACCGTTTCTGTCGTAGTTTCTGAGTCAGACTTGCTGCAGAATCAATTATTTCTCTAATCCGTGTCACGTGTATGTGGCAGAGCTGCAGCAAAGTGCATGAACAGTTTAACACAGCGTACAAGAAGTTCATTTGGGCATAAATAGGAGATCACTCCTACAATTTCTTAAGGCTGCAGCTAGTTTGCAGCAGGATGAAATTGTAATAAGACTTAATTGCCGCTACACAAACAAGATCTCTGTAAGATGGAACGTTCTTAGGCGGCCATTGCACCAGTCAGTCCATGTCTACGTAGTGACTATACGGTGGTGATCATGAAGTTTTAAGTGATGAAAAGAGCATTTTTGTTGGTATAAATATGGGAATCAAATGACTGGTGTAACTGCGACCGAAGAACAAGATTATTACGTATAAATTTCAAAATATTGACGCAATTATGCAACAACATTGACTGGTGAAAGAAGTAGGAATTTTGTTCGTTATGCCCCCTCCTCCTACACCCTCTCTGTAGGAATGTGGAAATTAAGATAGTAATGTGTTGTTTCGATCAGTTATTTGATTTTTCTTTCCGCGCAATGCATGTCGGTACTAATAAACTAGAGTATGGACTGAAAATTGTATCTTCTTTTTGCTTCTCACATATTTTTATTTTTTGGACATTTCATTTGATAGTACTAACTTACTGACTAACCACCACTCACTAGACTATATACTGTATACCTGCAAATTGCTTAAGACTGTTATTAAGAAAGTTCCGGATATGGTGATTTTTGTTTGATTGAAGATGTGCTGAACTTTGTGTGATTGCAGGCACATTCGTCGGGATTTTTGCTCGCAAAATGTCCAATAAGAAGACGAGGTTTAACAAGAATTGGATCGATCCATCTCTAAATCCGGACTGGTCCATTTGGCTCGATCAAGTTCCAGATGACGTTTTCTCGGCCAAATGTTTAGCGTGTAAAAAGATATTTAAGCTGAGCAATATGGGCAAACAGGCCGTCATGAGCCATAGCAAGTTTCCGAGGCACTTAAGAAATCTCCAAGCGTTGATAATGGCAATGCAACCGGGCGCAAGAGGTGGAGATAGCGAAATTAAATTTGAAGCTATGAATGTCTTGTAGTGTCAGTAAGTAACGTTGTCTTGTGGTGGATGTTCTGGTTACACGTATCTCTTCTGTCTATGAAAGAACGAGCGAGAAAGTGAGATGACAGCATGTCGGGGTAAAAATACGTGTCGCATGTTCTGCTCTTTCGCTCGCACATGTAGCTATGCATCACTATTTTATTTCCAATTGGAGCAACTCAATGTTACCACTGGAATCACCTTCTGCTTGCTTATTCCTCCTCTTCTTCGTCAATTTGTGTCTTGCCTTGATTTCGGTTCCGTTCCCCTGATTCTCACCCGCAACCAAACCTTGCCGCGGCAGCACTTCTTACCGGTCTGGTTCAGATGTTTTTTGGTGGCTTTGTGATGTTTCAAATATCATATTTGCGTTGATTGGTGGGTGACAAGTATTGGTTTATTGTTCTCGTTTTGTTCGATCTGTTCACTTTTGGTGATCGGGGAGGAGAAACTCGGACTGTTTGAAGGAATACGGTGGCCAGAGAGTTTCCAGGGTTTTTCGAGGATGTTTTTAATGGGTGGAAGCGAATCAGTGGTGGTGGTTGTGGTGGTGGTTTGGGCCTTGCAGAGAAAGAGAGAAAGAAATTGAGAGAAAGAAAAGATAAATAACAAAATAATTGAAATGAAAAAAAAAAGAGATGTGATTGGATTTAAAAAAAAAAATACACTTCCTGGGATGTACTAGTGATACTAGGACCCGTTTCGACAGGTGCTGAGGAACAAGGAGGCGTTGGATTTCCCCATCTGGTGCGAAGGATGGCCTCGAAGCAAGACGACCTGAGGAGGGCCCTGGACGAAGTGCGAAGCGGACGACTGACTTTCGCCAGGGCAGCTGCCCACTACGGTGTTCCATTGAGCACCCTGTACGTAAAGGCGAAAACGCTGGGAGTTTACACACCAAGCCGGAGGAAGACGAGGAACACCTATGTGCTGGAGAACGTTCAAAGGGCCTTGGACGACGTGCGTCAGGGCCGGTTGACGTTCGCCGAAGCCGCGGTGCAGTACGGCATACCGCAGAGCACTCTGTACTGGAGAGGTAAACTGCAGGGTATCAGGAGCCCATCGTACAAAAAGGCTACGGTGCAACGCCGCATCTTCGGTGGTGCCGAAGACCCAGCCGAACACCACCAACAGCAACAACACCACGAGCAGCAGCTCCAAGGGCTTCCGTCCACCAGTGGCCTGTCTGCGAACTCGCACGTCCAGATCCTGGGCACAGGACCAGGGTTCATGCTCGTCGACTTGCCCTCCAACACCATGCCTGACGCGTGAAGTCATCATCCTCCATCAGATTGAAACACGTACACCACACATAAAAACCCCTGAACAAAAACCCCCCTCTCAACTTCTTCCATCTCCAATCTCCACACACACTCTCACACACATGTCCTGTTTTTTTGTTTTGCTCCTATTCTTTCTTTGATACATACCGTAGTATACAAGAAATGATACCGAAAGGACACTGTGTTTGGTTCCGTGACACCGGGGGCCTTCTTCCTCGCGAGAGGTTTGATGGGAGTATACAAGAAGTAAGGGGGAGGGAGAGAAGTTTGAATTAGTAACACACGGATATATAAAAAAATATACACGAGTTATACCGTAGTAATTAAGAAGTTAAGTACCAAACGATATCCCGTACAATCGGTCGGCGATTGATTTAGTGGACGTGTGCTGTGCTTGTAGACGTAGTGTTTTACTCGTCGTTTGAAGGAGTTATTACCAATTCTTTGGTTTGTTTTTACTTTTGAAAACAAAAGTGAATTTTAAAATGGGTGGGTGAGAAGTTTACGTGCGAAAAGAGAATTTTGTGATTTTTAAGAGAAGAGACACTGCGTTCCAATTAATTCTCAGTCGGTTTAACCAAAGTATCTCTTCTCAACTTTGACGATTTTACTTTTATAGTGAGAAAACTTTTAAGAGAAATCAAGGAACATAATTCTTCCAGCCCTTCTTGTGCAAACCTATGAGCTATGTGCTTCTAATACGAGCATCTGTTTGTTACTGATTTTTTGGGGCAAGATAGAAAAAGTCTGTCTATATTTTCCAGCTCTTTTTTTACCGTAGTAGTTTTTTATTGGTAATATGTTTTATGTGAAGTTTGTGCCAACATTTTGCTCTTCGCTACAAATTTTTTGGTCACGTCTAATATTGAGATTCGTGCGCATAATAATTTACCTGATTTGTTTTTTTTTTCCCCTTCGTATGAAGCTTGATGAAATGAGCCAAGTGATAGGTAGATATAGATATGATGTGTATACTCAAAGCGTTTTCATCTGTTTTTGCGTCGATTGGCGTGTTGCTATATACTCGCAATAGCTTTCGTTGTGATCATATCAAGTCGACGCGAGACGAGAATCACAGACAGGTACGCGTAAAAACTGTCTAAAAATTGAAATAAAACTTCGTGTACTTATATATTAAGTTGATATTTAATACAATCTTGTACAATATAGACTCGTTGGTCACATTTTATTATTCGACTAGCATAATTTCACCCCGATCATCCTTTTTAGATGTTTCATTACCGATACGATATTGCGCGAATGAAATGGTAAGTGCTGCTGCGATTCTCACATTGTGGCAATTGTATTTTTATTAAACTGAAATTTGCAACCCATCCATCTGTCATTTGGGTGTTATTAGTCTTTCTTTGGCTTTTCTAGTGGCCATTCACATTTAGTAACTAACAGTATCACTTTTTGGGGATATACCGTGAACAGATACCGAGATATTGATTTCACAGAAACGCTTGTATTTTCATAACCAGAGTTGTTTTCACTGTATGCAATACTGACATTAAACTGGCACTTTACTTTTATCATGGTATATTTTGAATATATTCCGGTATACAAATAATACTTGTTAGATCACAGCAATACCGTTATGATTCAGTCAGACAGTCCAATATACAAAAACAAATACGATATGACTGGCTTAATGGCGGCCAAGTAATCCCTAGGTCATGAGCAACATTTTAAGGTGCATATCGTTTAACGTGAAGTGCCTATATTTTAACATGGGAAAACGATTTGTTTTATGTTCTGTCAACATTGGGAAATGTTTTTGGCAAAGGATGTATTGCTGCGTAAGCGCATAATAATTCGAGACCATTTTTTTGTCTTTTTCGTCTTTTACCATTTTTCAATTTTGTATCTGCTTTCCAGATTTCACAATTTGTTCTTAACTTCCCTTAGTTTTTAATGGATGTATGCAATACAAAAAATTCGGTACCTTGTTACGTTAGATAACATCGTTTCTGTTAGTATTGAATGAGTTATATGTAATGGTTTCCTTTGGTTACTTGGTTTCCTGCAATGGCTGAGCTGATTGGTGGAGTGCATCCTGTGGGGCATGGCCACTGGTGTGGGAATTATGGGTGGACTCATCCTAACAATCTAAAGTATTTTTCACTAACACAATACTGTTCTCTTGCTTCCTATTGGCTGAATACTTATCGAAGTGACAACGCTGTTTCCAAACGAAGGCCACACCTACTTTTTTTTGGGTGAAAAGGACTGGTCATGTTTTAATGTGCAAATTGGAATTGACCCTTTTCAGTAAGCCCCTCCAATTGCCAAGATGGAGGCTGTAGTGAGAAAAATGAAGTAATCCGATTGGCTGAAAACAATTTTTCTCTCTAAGAACACCATTTTCTGAAAGTTTTCCCATCCAATAGCAGAAGACTAAAAAGGGTCAATTCAGTAATTTCGTATACATCGAATTCAATCAAAACTAACTTTCTAATAACTCTTGTGATTGACCAGGCTAAATTAAAACCGTTTTTATGGAAAGTCAGCAGCGCAGTCACGAATGCTATATGACCATAACCGTTTGCTGGGTACATAACAATAACCTTTGTGAAATGAATATTTTTAAGCCACGTTAAGACAAGGAATATTTAGAATACAATTGTTAACCCATATGGTTGTTACTCTGAACATGCACTGCACACTAAGAAAGAATTGCTGATCTAACATGTGACAGTTACGCGTGATGGAAATTACGCGGGGTGTGAAGATTTGCACATTACGTGGCAAATTGTGATTCGAGTGCAGCCTTTTAATAAGCTGGGTCGTCACAAATTCAGACGAAATTTGAAAAGGGGTGAGAAGACAAGAACGAACCTCCACTTGTGTCCCTTTTTGACAGATCACTACGCGTTCAGGCGTCCTGTGGTGCAGCGAGATAGCGGAAAACGATCGAAAGGATACAAGGTATCCTATTCTTATGGAGATCTGCAACGAGCCGTGGAAGCTATCCGATCGCAAGGAATGCCACTGCACGCTGCCTCAAGAACCTTCCGAATACCCCGGACAACGCTGCGCGATACTGCGAAGCGACAAGGCCTTTTAAAAACCCTTCAAGCCAACTCTCTAAGGCGGTTCCTGAAATCGCCTAAAAAGTGAAATCTTCAAATAGCCTACTCATATATGTGTTGCCTCCATCATTTTGGGGACAACATTTTAAGAACATTTCAACAGACTGTATGAGCAGAGCTGGTAAAATTCATTGATGGTCTTTCAACTTTCAACACCGGCACGGCACAGTTCCAACTTCTCGTATAGTGATGACCAGTATCCACAATAACTATACTTATTTTCTCCCAGTTCTGTTTAAATTTCAAAGCAAGTTTAGAAATATTTTTATATTTTGCCGTAAGATTGGTTTCAATGGTTTCAATTCCACCGTATTATTTTATTTTTTTTAATAACAAAGGAAATGCAAGGGAACGATTTGTTTTTGTTCAGTGTTTTTATATTCAATGTTTTGAAGTGGACATTGTACAAATGTGGGGAAATATTTTGTGAGTGGCTTTCGCGTGTTACATGGTTTTGAATGGCATAACATCCCACTTGGTAGTCTTACCTTGAGAACTTTCCAGGAACTTTCTGCAAATCTTGTTTGAAACATTAGGTACAGTTAGGAGGATTTGGTTATCGGATAGGTTGTTACTTGAAATGGGCCTGAGGAATATTTTAATAGTACATAGGACTTGTTGAGGCGTGTTCATCATCCTTTCCTTTATTACTTTTTGGGGTATTAAATTTGAAATTGGGCAAATTTAGTATCGCAATGTTTATGGGTTTTTGTTTTGATTGTTGGCAGAATGCAAATATTATCAGAAATGAACTATGATTTAAAGGGTCACTGCACTGCTAATTTGAAATAATGAAAATATTAAAACAAGTGGATATGCTTGCTTATCTACTACCTTGAAACTTGTCTTGTACTAGTAGCAAACAAATAGAAAATAAGACATGCTTCCAGGTAGTACCAATGTCAAGTGAATCTATTCTTAAAGTTAAATGTGACTTATTAGTTCTAAAGTTCAATGTTGTGGTGATTCGTTCTTTCTGGGCCTACAAGTTAAATTTCTCGAGTTGGGTGAATATTTTTCATTGTTTTGGACGGGTTGGAAACTACTTTTCATATTTAAATACACGTAGATCCGTGTTCGCCACGGTAGGTGCTTTGCATATCTTTTCTTTCTCTTTCGGAAAAACTTTTATGGCGAATTTTCAGTTTAGATAGATAGATAGATTGGCTATAATCCAAGCGAGGAATTAGTTGTAAAGTTCGGGAAAATAAATTGTTGTGATTGTACTGGTTGTAGCATTGAAAAGCCAAGCCTGGGCATCCCGCAAAAGGAGTAAAGTGTGGATGTATTTCGAAGAGGACCAGATGGATCGCCAAATGTCATTATGCCATATTTGCCAACAATCTGTCCCTAGTGCTTTCGGCAAGAACAGTTCAACTTCTTCCATGCTCCATCACTTAAAATCCAAACATCCCAAAGAGTACGAAGAATTGCATCGTCCTCTGCACAATCCCATATTTGACTATGGAGCTAACTATTATTGTAGTGGATATCGATAAAATATAACCAACTACTGTAAAAAAAATACAAAAAAAAGCAAACGGAAGCAGTGACAAGGAACGAACGAACCTCCACTTGTGTCCCTTTTTGACAGATTACTACGAGTTTAGGAGACAACGACATCTCTTCCAAGGTAGCGGCAACCGGTCGAAAGTGTACAAGATGTCCTATTCTTATGGCGATTTGCTACGAGCCCTGGATGCCATCCAATCCGGAAGCATGGCGCTGCACAGGGCTGCCAAGGCCTTCGGAGTCCCACCGACAACCCTCTGGGATGCGGCGAAGCGCAGGGGCATTTCCACCAACGTACGGGCGCAGCGACTCTTCTCTTCGGACAACTCGCCGCAATCACCCGACACATGAAGACATCCATCTTTCCATCTATTGTGTTGCATCCCGCATCCTACTTGCTGACCTCCTACTCTTTGGTGCGACGGTAGCCTACGTAGAGTTCATTGGTGGTATGTCACAGCGTTGACTCTGGGGAAAATGTGGGTTCACTTCCTGCGCCACTCAATATACCGTGCTGTCGAACTTTATGTGAGTTTACTTTCAATTCATGTAACTTTATGTTATAATAGTTATCAGATAGATAATTCAGACCAGTTGAGAGAATTTCAAATGTAGGTTTTTAAAGAGTGTCACGAGTTGGTTAATTTTTACGCCAACTATTTATCATTTAAATTATTTGGAAAAATTGAAGAGAACAGAAGCATTTATTTGATTTCAGGCATTAAGTTTCATTTTTAATTTCAACTTTGACTACTGTTCCTATACATTCTTTTGGAAATATCCTTTCAGTATAGTGTACTCGTAGTGTACTTCACCAATTTTCAATTAGAATTCAAAAAAGTTCTTCTATGGGTGAGAATTATGAATTATTTCCCAAACAGAACCCAAATTCTATAAGTTTACTTAAATGAAATACAGTTGAATCAGTACCACTTTTACTTTGTAGGCATTATGTAGTAAGGTGGACGGTAAAGTGCCGAGTGGTGATGATTTGTGCCGCAAGAACCCCGCAGACCTCCGTTATGACAAATCTGCCGGTTTTTCTCCATTTTTGAATTTTATTTTGCAGATAAATAATCATATAATTAATAATACATAAATACTGGTACACTATTTTGTGAACCAAAAGTAAAATAACTATCCAAATTTATTTTGTTCATTTTTGTTGCTTCTCTAACGACACGATCCGTGTTATGTTACGTATACAGTATTACCTAAATTACTTTACAAAGGTTTTAATTTGGACTTCATTATTGCCACGCTAGTTTTTTATTATGTTCATATCAATGGACTAATGTTCCTGCTAGATATAATGTTTAAAGACCAATAAGGTAGCATTAACTGTACAATACCTATACGTATTACAGTAGCCTATTTAATTACTGTATATAAAAATTCATGCAGAATCTGGGTAGTTGGTTTTCAAATGCATTTGGCCACTTGTAAAATATTTCCCATCATTTTACAGCAGAGTTACACCAGTTACTAAGTAGTACAGTATTTCCTACTCTCATAACAGGTGATCAATATATCACATGCTCTTTATTTCTAGTATTCAAGCAGGAGTGTTTGAATACAGTAAATGTAACAAGTCGAGAGGAATTTGTGATGAATCATTGTGGAAGTAATTAAACCATCCGAATACAAGATTGTAAGATCGGAGAGTTTTTACTGTATTTTCTGCCAAAAACTGATGTTTATGGCCAAACCAGTTCCTACGTACAATTTCATTAGTAGAATACATACTTTCATAATCGTTTCACTGTTAATAAGTGTTGCTGTTCTTTCTGGTTCACTGTGAAATGGGGAACAGTGTTTAATTTGCAGAGTTGCTGCTATTTCATATGATGTGTTGCGCGTGCTGCGAGAATGGTCCTTCGCGCATACTTGCTATTCAGTTCCCAACAAATACAATTCCTGCAAACCCATTATTACAAAATTTGAATCTCGGTCTGTTTCATGAAAAGTATCTAAATAATTTGCAAATGGCTAAAAAAAGAGACTGTTGAATGACCTTAAAAGTATCATTATGCAGTTTTTTTTTTTTTCATGTGCAACAGACTTTGTACTGCATCCACTCTAACTATACTCTATACCTAAACTTCACCCTTCCCTTTGGGAATATAACTATTGTGTCATAAAGTGTATCAATTACAATTACAATAGTTATATTCCCAACATAGCTGTATATAGTTTCAGGTTTTTAAAGCATTGCACAAAAGCATTCCAATCGATATTGAAGCTGGTATGGTGGACAGGGAATCCTTATGTATGACCTTTGAAGTGGCACTTGTACTTACTATACAAGCCCTTATCCACACACCTGTATCGTTTGAGGTATCTTAAACGTTAGATCCACTGCTAAGAATGAATTATAACCTCCTTTAGACCTCTTTTGGAAGGACTATTTTTCAGCTTTTGTGGGATCTCTGAATTCCATTACTATTCATTGACTGATAAGCTATTGAAGATTATCTGGATATTGTGGACAAAGGTTTAAAACTATTATCTGTAAAATACATTGTAAGAAGGAACTTGATGCTTCTCAGCTTATTTATAACGATTCTATAGATTCTGTTATAGCGAAATACCACATAATAACTATAGTTTGGTCACGCACAAGAAGAAATTTGGGAAAGGTGATTGATGGAGGTGCTGCACAGCAGGCAGTTATTTAATTCAGGAAACAATATACCACCTACAAAACCTGCTTTACCAATACTTCCAAACCAGTTTCAAGTCCCTTCCTGCGCTTGATCCAACTGTAATAGTGCAAATTTCATTGTTTTCCAGACCGCTAAGCTAAGGGACTGTACGAGCGAGCTTACTAGCAAATATTTTTCCAATGGCAACCGTTACCCATCTACGCCGCGCCATACATATTTTAATACAGAACTACGCGTAGTTTTTAAGGTTCTGCGCAACGCTAATGTTTCCCAGTGTAATATGTAAGTATTGTTGTGTGGCGAATAAAATCGACCATTGTACATAAGGAAGTAATGCGTTTATTTGATCAGTATTGCCTGTCAGCGACATAACACGCATACACACTACTACAGCTCTACTTCGTACTACTCCATATCTTTTGATGTGATGTTACACGGTATGCACTGCGCAGCTAGTTGCAGACATAAATACGATGCTGTTGGCGTCCATTCCCACAGATTCATCGCGGGCAACGTCACTGAGGCCGCGAAGCAGCAGACCTGGAACGGATGATGCCGGTGGACCTCTTGTCTCTTACCACACGTACCCGGCTGAAGATCTTGAAATGGCGTCGAAAGACGTGCAAAGTGGTCGTCTTTCGTACTACATGGCTGCCAAGGTGTACGACGTACCACGCACCTCATTGTACACGTATTGCAAACGAAGGGGAATCAGATCCGGCAATCCCAGCAAGAGGAAACTGTACCATGGAGGACCGACCATCACCTGAGCACCCAACTGATGTCCATCGATCCGATGAGGCCTTTCGTCTGCAGCAGTGCATTGTTAGGAGTGAGGGAATCGTAGTAAAATCTTACGGGAAGTGGGTTTTCTGCACGCTTGGGGGCCCATCCCGGCCCTTCTCGTAAACTTTTCCCCCCTTTAAAAACCATCCTGTGCTACTACTATTCGCAAATGTCTTCTCTACACTCTTTCTGTCCGTCGCCGATTTGTTAGTGGGCAATGTGATTCTGGCTAATGCTGGCATCCCTGTGCTGAATTTTGACAGATGGCCGGGGGTACGTGCCTGCTTCGAGGATTGTCCGCAGCCATGTCACTCGGGGTCGTGGGCACTCGGGAAGGGGACGAGCCAGGGGCAGGGGACGTCCGAAGGCCCGAGGTCAGTATCCTGGCTAAGGTCCTACCTGTTGATCAAATTAAAAGTTTTTTTTTTCATTAACCCATGGGTACCTTGCGATGCGACACTTCGCAAGCACTATTGCGTGTCTGCCAGGCCAAGTCTTCCAATCTACTGGGGCAAATCTAATGAGACAGTGTTTCTAGTGTAATGATTTCATTTCATCGTGTAGTAACATCACTTTTGTGACGGTACAACTTCATGGTAAATTCGTATAGAATAAGTTACGTTTGTCGGATCGCTGTCTCACACAGTGCGCATTTTCATCTTGCTGGGATAATCAAAAGATCGGGATAATTGTATCTTATCTTAAACTGATTCTTAAAGCCAGTACATAGCAACAGTAGATAACTTTGTTATACACTGTACCTGTTGAAAAGTATTAGTATTTTTTTGTTAATTGGGCTTGGCAGACACGTAGATGAGAGGGCACCCAGGGGTTGACACTTGTTGAAAATCACATGATACTGACTGTGTTAAGTGTAGGATTGGGCTCGGATACTATGTACAACGGTTAAAAAGTTTGAAATGAGAGGAACCGTAGTTGGTTGGGAAGATGGTGTGGTGATGCTGATGGCCTGTATACTTTTGCCGCGCAGATATGCCGTCCAGTTCTTATAAGTACACACAGGACGATGTACAAATGGCGTTGGACGATGTTCGAAGTGGACGTCTATCATATCAAAAAGCATCGAAAGTGTACAACGTTCCCCCGAAGACGCTGTGGACTATAGGAAAGCGCGAAGGTGTCATCAGCGCGTTTCAACAAATCCCCAAATGGGGGGACTACCACAACATTTTGCGAGATGCCGTCTAGTGAAATTGAAAGAGGCTGCTAGAGAAAGAGACACTTGGCTTCCAGAATCACATGTCATGTCCATGGTGTGTGCTTGTACGTGTACAATATGGTGTGACTCCTGTTTGTGCATGTTGGTTAAGGGTTCAGGATACTGCGTGCACTTTGATTTCGAGTAGGAATGTGGTCCGTTGGTTAGGCAGTTCTGGAAAACAAAATATCATTGGAAATTTGGTCCTTTTGCTCCCGCAGTTGCCTCTGGATTAATTAGGCTTGGAATTTAGGTAGTAGAATTATTCAGAAAATGGTGGATCTCAGGGCTGTTCACTTTTAATAATTAATTGCATTAAATGAATATACTTTTGATCATTCAAAAATATCATTTCATTCCAAGGTTGTGATTCGGTGATTACCTCTCAGATTATCTTGTTGTTTAACCATTACACATTATATCGGGAAATTTCTTAAAATTGATACTATTTTAGCATTTGTTTTTGTTAAATCAATAAATTAAATAATACAAATGTAAAGGTGTATAAAAGGTGTGGTATAATTGGATGATCAGAAGCGATTGTTTTTGAAAGGCTGTTGCGCCCTCGTACCATTTGGTGGCGACTTAGAGCTAAAGTAACTTCCCCGTTAAACTATGCGACAATGCGCAAGGGATGAAATTGGCTGATTTGGGGATGCTTGGGTGAATTATAGTTTCTGTTTTGGTCTGTGATAACCATTGACATGCACGTTGTGTTAGTACGCATTTTTCATTGGTTGGTTTTCGTAATGCAATGAATTGCGTCTGCCGTTCAAGTTGGTGCTCATGATGATGATGATATACTGCAGCGTGGTCTACCTTTTTCTTTGGCCTCTCTATATAGATGTAGACACGAGGAGGTTGAGGAGGTGGAAGGAATCGGATATGCTTCTGGCGATCGAAGCCGTAAAAAGCGGATCGGGGATCAAAACTGCATCGCAGAGGTTCAGTATCCCCGCCATGACTCTCTGGCGATGGACACAAAAATGCGGAGTCATGAGTGTCTACAGCCACTTCAACGCCAGAAGGTCCAATTACCCAGAACAATCTTCCGCCAATGCTCAACCTGCCCGGCGCACAGTGCACCACCGCAGAAGGAGGTCCCCGAGGACCTCTTCGGTCCCCATCCAGGAAAGCTATTTAGCCTCCATGGTGTCTGAACCTCCTAACATGAATGTGAACCTGAACGAGGGATTCTCCAACGAAGGCCACGAGCATGCCTTGCAGCGAACCCGCGAAGTCCACGCCAACGCGCAATCGGCTCTTGAATCGGCAAGTTTGCCTTGGTCCGATGACCAGTCCAGGATTCTAATGGAATTATCTCATCCCCCTGAAGGTCCCTCTGGGTTGGGATATCGTATCAGTATGGGTTCCTTACCGACAGCACCCCATCGCTAGCATCCCATGGGTTTCTCTATATGTTACAGGCCAGAGATTATTGTTGGCATTAGAAGAATATAGTATATACCTACTGCTGACACAGGTCCAATTTGTTGTGTTGCTACATTTCCTGTAATGCTCATGGTGCGTGTACATAGTTTTCCAGTGGCACTGGTGGGGGCACGTATATTGTTGCACATTGTCACTGCGCAACACTTGCCAAATAATATAATCATAATCTTCCTTGAAGTGTTTTTAGGTTTTGTCATGATCTTCCGATACATTTTCAATCATTTTTCTTTTCATAATATCATTTTGTTTGACTTTGGTTTATCAATGTTACCAAGATATACACACTACTGTAGTCTTTGAGAAACATTTTGACAAGCCTGCTATAGCGATCAAATTCTTGCATAGTACGTCCAAAGATAAAAGTTGCTTGACATCATTGGTTTGGAATTGGTGGGTGACTGGTTGTTCCACCAAATGGAGGATTAGCTTGATGTCAAACTTCTTTTATATTTAGACGTTAATTATTATTATTATTCGATCAGTTGAGCGTTTGTTTGTACATTGCACAGTCGTCACATATCGTTTGCAGTGTTGGAAATAAAAGTTGTGATTGAATGTTAAGTCGATGTACTGTACGTGTTGATGTACACCATCAACTAGTACATTTTATTATGTATAGTTGCACACTGATCAAGCACCCAACATGGCACAGCTGAATATTCTGTTTCATATTTCCATTGGCGGATTGGTTTTGTGTAATATACATGAGTAATTTCAGTAATAGTAAGAATGAAACAACATGATCTGTGGAGGGTGTGTTGAAGTTCTCTTTGAATATGTTATTAATACATACCAAGAAATGGAAAGGTTATTTTGGGAGGGGCAAACTTTGTTCAGCCAATTAAAGCCCGCATTTTACAACTCCCGCCCCTTAATGGTTCCCATCTTCTCGTTAGTAAGACAGTTTCCAGACGGAACTGATGAAGATACACCTTCCGTACACCATATTGTTTCATTCTTTCCTAAATTGGAACTACGCTCCTTTAAACCTCAAGGAGTTACACTTCTAATGACCTTGATTACCGACATCAAGGTCAAACTTTGTTCATAGCCATCATCCACCTGCAATCACTCTTTTCGCAGCTATTTCCAATCAGGCGATACTTTTGGTTCACGGTGTATAATATGTTGCTATCCTTGCACTGAATGCATTGCGACTCTGATAAACAGTTGGTCGAGGGATTGTGATGTGCTGCGATTGGTACTTTTTGCCGTTTGGGATCATACTTCTGCACATTGCAGCCATCGGGTGAACGTTGGCTTTGCGCAATACCCCTACCCTAGCATATCGGTTTTGGATGGGTGTAATGATGATGATGATGATTCGATGATGAATAATAGTGTGAGTGTACAGTATAGTGGTGGCTTTATGGGCGTCTTTACAGGGAGCCTCGTGGTCCCGTGGGTTCGTAATCGTGCTGGCCCTTGCAAAACATGGCGGGAAGAGACTATGTGCGTCGCAGTTAGGGCAGTGCTCAAACATGGCGTGCCTCTGATTCACGTATCAAGGCAGTTTGCCATTCCCTACCCAACCCTCTTCTATTACACCAATCGTGTCCGGCACGTTCTCAAGCCCAGCAGCGACACTGAGTCGGCCCCAGGTCAGTGCCGCATGCCACTCACTCGTTTCAAACTATCTTCTCTGTCTCTTTCTCTCTCTCTCTCTATCTTTCTATCTATACATATTTATGCAATATAATCTATTTTTCCAACATTGTTGCTCTTTTCATTTCCATTCATTCTTTCTCTTACGAAAAATTAGTCCGCAGAGACAGGAATCGGCGAGAGAGCGACAAGCCACTGTTCTCCTTGGTGGTCCGAACCAGTGTTCTGCCCCTTGCAACGTGCGACTATAGTGTATTTCAACTTGAAAGTGTCAATATTATAATGGGAACATAGATCCTCCAATTCGCAACTCCGTGGCTTTGCTTGACCGCCATTACGCCAGTCAGCGCTATGCGCGCATTGATCCTATACACTGGCATAATGAAGTCAAAGAACGCTGTTGAGTTGTGGTTGTCCTGTTATAAAATTGCCTGCTTGCCACATCCTTGCTGTTTCAAGGGGATATAACAAAACAAAATCAGGATAACAGGTATACTTTTATTGTACGCATAATGGGCACAAGTTCTAGCGCAGTCACTTCAACGTTGGTTGAGGAAGCATGGACTGTAAACTAACTATATTCACACAATGTTCCTAAATTAGTGGCAATCAAATGCTAGTTTTTTCAGGGTATGTTGCAAAATCTTGTTAGTTCACCTTTAATATGGGGTGAGCTAGTGGATTGAAAAGTGCGAATTAGGTGCAATTGCGTAAACAGATCATAGGTGGCGCGCCGATTCCTGTCTCCGATGTGTCCCTGAATATTTTTATTGAAACTGAATGGTGAATTGCGCAGAAAATGCTCTCGTTCTCGACGTGCCACGCCCCCCTGGCAAAAGAGGCCGGCCCACGAAAATGTATCTAGGAGCATGGAGGGACGAGGATCTCACAAAAGCCATTTTCCGCGTCGTTTACAAAGATTGTCTGACTGAACAACAGCTTGCCAACGCCATCATGATGACAGCGCGACAGCCAGATCCGTGGCTGGGAAGCGCGCACGCTGTCCATCATTCCGCTATCCCGCCCACCGCCGCCGTCCAAGCACCGCCCCTCATGCAGTGTCAAGCGTCTCACGCTCCACCTCCAGCCCCGCCCCCTTCCCCGCAGACTCCTTCCGCTACGATGGTGCCCTCCCCTCCAATCATAAGTTTGTCTCCCACCCCGTCGGTACCGACTGGCGATTCGACCGCTTCGGTTGCGTCATTGGGGGCGGGTGTCGATGTGGACAATTTCTACCATCAGTGGGAAGGGCTGTCTGTGTTGACTGACGTTCCGCAAGTGGAATTGAGTGAGCGAGGCGGAGCAATGGGCGGAGTTGACAGAGACGATGACGACGAGGAAGAAGATCTGTGAAAGCAGTGAAACTGATCGCAATCCGTTGCCATCCAACCGCGGTTATTTATTCCTAAGTTTATTCATTCATCGGATACGGTGTTGCTGAAAGGTATTCTGCATTCTCGGAGTCATATTTATCGGAATTCGATCAACGCTCGTTTTCTACTCTGCAACTTTCAACAATTTCAACGAACGATCGGGATTGCGCAATGTGATCTCGCTTCCGCTTTGCGTGTCAAGTATGTGTCGTAATAATACTACTATTATTATTATTAATAGATATTTCTGTGATAAAGGATTCGTAGGATAGTGAAGCTAATATGGTTAATCGGATAATCTTCCGCGCGAAGCGCTCCCGCGCAACATTCTTGCATGTGAGAGTTTGGTCGTGCAATGTCTGTGGCTGGCGTTGAGAGAAATGTTGCGCGCAATACGTGTTCCGTGCAAGAGGATTGCAAGCGTGATGTTTTGGTTCGGCAAAAATATAATACGTGCATGCAAAAAACTTTGTGTCTGTGATAGAGCGCGGAAGGAGGGAAATTATTCGCAGATTTACCTTTTCCGCGAATTCAGACAATTTTTCGCAGCTTCGTTATATTGCGGTTGTATTTTTTTATATAGCTTGTATACTTTTTTCGATAATATGCGGCTTAGTCCTCGATTTGAAAATGATTTATTCATGACAGAATTGCATATCGATAGTACAATAACGAGAAATAGCCATATACACGAATGAGCTTCCGGCGTTTCATTTCATTCGCGTTATTATTAAAATTAGAAGAAATGAGTTTTGTAGTGTTTATTGCGTATGCCGCGGTTGCGTGCAACTGTGCGTGACGTCACACGTAGGCGTTGAAAGAGCCATGCGCGAAAAAGTTGCGCGCAATATATTTCTGTGCAAGAAAGTTGCGTCATCGTACCCAGTCATAATTGATTTAAATCGAAACAAAGTTTCCAGCTGTGCCTACCACATTTACACGACTTCTATCATGTGACATGTCTGTGACAGACCTGTGAAAGACTTCTGGCAACCATCTGCTTGATAAATGTCACTGGTATAATAATAATTAAGGCAGAGCTGAAAACAAAACTTATTATTTATATTAGGGTAGTTAGTTAATGGAATGTATGTAATGTGGTAGAAATCCTGGTAGTGTAAATGGAGAAAAGTTTGATCGGCTTTGATGGATGATGAGTGGTGTTTGGGCGGATGCGATGCTGGTTTTGCAGATGATGGCGCTTGGAACCTTCCCCAACGTCCCGGCAAAGCATGGGGCCAGACTGACATGTTCCACGCTCTCAGAGGTGTCCTTACACGTCAGATGTCCTATGAGGAAGCCTCCAGACAAAACCACATCCCAATGCCCACACTGTTCTCGTACGTGTCCAAAGTTAGACACCACTTGCAGTTGAAGGCGGCCCAAGAGCTGGGTGGGGTAACCGAAGGTAAATACCATTTCAATAAATGCAAAAGCTGTTGTCAATTTGCAGAAATGCTCGATTTAAATTGCAAACAATGCTTTACTTACTGGTTTGCAAAATAGTTTGCTTAACGGGCCTCTTCAAGCTTTGCGTACAACTGTGTGTTTCCAGCAATGAGAACCTTAAGAAACACCGGGTACAATGGCACAATCCTTAAAATAAATTGATCTGTTTGGACCACTTGGGTAGAAATTTGAAGGTGGGGTCCAAACAGATCAATTTATTTTAAGGATTGTACCCAAAATCTGGTCCATATAAACTACTGCTGACATTGTCAAAACTTAACCTGAAAAATAGCATTTTTAGTGTGTTGAATTTGCTGCGTGATTTCGAGTGTGAACCACAATTCGAATATAGCATCTATGAAGTGGTCCTTTATACAAAATGTGTTCAATTGGACCTTTGGATTTAATGTAAAAAGTCATGTATCCTTACAACAAATAATTACCGAGATATTGCCATTGAAAGTTGCACCTGCGGTGCATCAGCTGGCTCAGAGGGGTGTGTTTCTGGAGGTGTAGAAAAAGGAGACAAGCTTCCCATCGTATTTTTGATAGCATTTTCTTAAAATATGGGGCAAGTACACTAGGTATACACATGTCCAACTTTCTGGTAGCTGTGGTTTAAGAAATATACCATAGCGTGAAAGTTTTTCCAAACAGATTTCCGATGCTTGGAAAACTTGTTGAGAGCACACAATTCAGGGCTCATAACTCGGTAACTAATTGGACATTTTTCAATATAATTTGGTGTGCGTTCCCTTTACATCTCTAGCTATGCACACACAAAATATTAACGAAATCCTATAGGGGCTTCGGACGTTTTCACACGGAATGACCCTATGCTACTCTCTTAAACGGTGCCATCGGAACGCATAGAGTGTCATCTCTTGTGTCGATTGCTATAAAATGTTTTTATTTGATGATTGGATTTCTGAGTAGAGCATTTCTGCAAAATTAGTTGTTGGGCACAGCAAGTAGAAAAGTAGTGCTGAAGGGCCGTGTTAGTTTGGTTGTGTCTATGTGCCCCATTTCACAGGTGCCCCCGCATCGGGCTCTCGCGATCAGATCCAAGTGTACGGCAAAGAGGGCAAACGGTACTTCATGGGCGAAGATGACTTGAATTTCGCCATAACCGAGGTGGTTTTTCCCGATAACGGTGAAGGTAAACCCACGGCTTTGATATACTACTCGGTTTGCTCCGCAGTGTGTCGATCGCCAAATAGCAACTCTCGGTTTGCGTTGGATCATATTGGTTGAAATTGGTTGCAAGGGCCACGCAAGAGGAAAAAGTGGTCTTTGGAGGCGATGTGCACTGCAATCACCGCTGTCCTATCTAGTCAGTCCACGCTGACGGACGCTTCGGTCTCTTATTCCATCCCGTACGCCACCCTGGTGAAATACTCGAAAATCGTCAAGCAGGGACTTCAGCCGCAGCCACCAACTTCCTCCTCAGGTTCTTGGTTTTTATTCGCTTCGCAAGAAGCGGCAGCCACGTTTATAAAATGGATATCCTCCTCTTGTTGTTGTCTCAGAACAAGGACCCACAAGGTTCTTCCCACCGGAGATGGACCTCAACGACATCGCCCAGGCAGTGCAGAGAGTCCTCGCGTCCAGAGATGCGTAGTGGTGTTCTGGGGAACACGGTGTCACTCACTGAGATGATATCGTTATTTATTATTTTCAGCTGATCGATATTCTCATTGTTTTCTGTTTTTCTCATTTCTCACTCATGCAGATTTTGTCCGCGCAATTGCGGTGAACTCGCTGTGCTCAATAAGATGTGAACTCGCAATATGATTGGCGATGTTTCCAATATGATAGATTTGGCAATAAGAAAAACGTACAGTTATTTGTATTCCTACTTAAGCCGAAGTTAAATACGATTATAACTTTGGTGATGGTCGGAATACCTTGCGGAATCCCTTTGGCGACAAAGGTGGCTGTACCCACTGCGCGGTTTCTCATTACTGTTGTTCGCAAGGTACCTATTGGTGCTAGATGAGGATTTGGGCACTATTATAACACAATTTGTACAAATGAAACCACCAGATGATGCATCATGCACTGTATAAGCTCATTAGGAACACGCAAATGATTTATTTTACCGCAGACAAAACCTAATCTAATTTCATCATACTTAACAAATGTGGGTAAAGCTACTTTTGTGATGCTGGGATATGCAAGATTCTTGTTGTTTGTTTGAAATTTTGAAATGCATTGATTATAATAACATTTGATAGTATGTTACATTTTGCCGCTGCGATATACGTTGGGACTTGCAAACCAAAAAGCTACGTAATTACTTATCGATTTTACTTTACAGAGTGTTCGAAAAATAACAACATGTTAGTTTAGCATCAACAATACCTGTATTATAGCAGTGTACGTAAAGTATTTTTCGAACATTCTGTATATACGATCACACCGCGCGTACATGTAATGTATCCTGGAACGTGATCGTTTAATTTCTCATTTCTTCTAATGTAAAGAAGTCAAAACGCAACATGGGGCATGCAACTTAAAATATTAAACCCTCAGGTAATATTTTTTGAGGGCGATTGTCTAGAAAGGTGTTTTGTACCTCCTCAGAACTTTACGGCATTTGGTTATTCTTTGGGTGGCTTTTCTGGTATATAGCTAATATATTTTATCGGGGTGGGTATTATAGTGGGATGCAATTTTGAATCCGGCATGAAATTAAGTTTTGGGGTTGGATGGACAGGAAAGTAAATGTGTGAAATGTTTCGGCACAAAGAGTGTCGAATTTTGCAAAGAATTTTATACCGTATAAACTACGCGCAGGTGACGGGTAACGTGGCGTAATTTTTGTCTAGTCACGAAAACCACCAAGAAAATGCCGAAACGTCGAAAAGACGATAAATAATAATATACATATGTTTATTTTGCGATTTTGGAACTAGCCTAGCTAGCTTTGTGATTCGCCTTCGACAACGAGGCGTAAAATATGTTTGTTGTGGCCGCTTGCAATAATACGTGTCCGAATGATGTCCTGTCCGTGTATATGTGGTTATCACCCATTAGCCTGTCAAGTATTGACATTCAAAATGTACTTAAAGGTGAACTAACAAGGTTTTGAAACATACCCTGAAAAAGCTAGCATTTGAATGCCACTAATTTAGGAACATTGTCTGAAAACAGAACACTGTGACGCTAGCGCGGTGACACCGTCTTTCCATGACGCCCTGTTTACCTGCTCGTAACTTATTGTAACAATTTTTTTAAACAGTTTTGTTGGCGCCAATCGTTTTATTTGCATCAATTCTATAGAATTACACACTTTCCAGGGTATGTTACAAAACCTTGTCAGTTCACCTTTAAGTTAAAGTGACCATATGGCCATTTTGACTCGAATGCACCAATTTAACTGCTGCTCATGTCACTCGCATCTTACTGTGCAAACACGTACAACTAACAACACTTGTCCCATTAATGTAAATGTGCTTCCTCCATTTTGAAACTTATTTTTCCAGTCATGTAGTGTCCACCATTTTTGTATACCGCAAATTTGCAGCAGCTCTGTATTTTTACACTTACTCGAAACATGTTGGTTTTAATTCAGTGAAATAAGTTTCATTAAGAATATGTTCCAAGTGGCAGGACTGTGCATGGGGTCAATATTAAGCAGGGATACGTTTCTAATTTGCTCAAAACAGTATTGTTATTGTTTTCTAAGATTTCTAAATTGCTGCATAAACGAGTGTTTAGTTATATTACTGTACAGTAGTGCCACAGAGAGAAGCAATTCCAAGGGCGGCGTTAATGGGGCTGAAGGGCAAGGACTCGGCTACTAAAA